>BQNB010021760.1:0-63837 GCA_026074375.1 Tanacetum coccineum | reverse complement strand
TTTGATGAAGGGGGTGTTGAACACACAATTTTAACAAATAACACTTTTTTATGGAAAGATGCCACAAATTATATTGTGGACAATTTGACATTGAAAGTTCTTTTTGAAAATTGTGTTCAACGGTTTTAAAAAAAACACATGATAGAAGACTTCTCTTCTATTTAAAGAGTAAGCGCACTGAAATGTACACTTCCCTTTTACATTCGGGTCAGAGTTATGCACTGATGTGTACATAAGTCATAGAGAAAAATGTAGAAATGACATGTTTTGAAAACGTTTGAAACTCTTGGTCGAACTTCATTTACATGCCCGTGTCGATGTTAATCAACATTTCTAGGTACGTAAATATTATCGATTCCAAGAGACATGTCGAGAAGATTCTTTTTGGTATTTTTGAAAATTTTCTGATTTTATATTTTGTTTTTCTAGATTTTATAATTTTGTATTTTCTTTTTGTTGGTTTTATAATTTTGTATTTTCTTTTTCAAAAATATTTATAAATCAAAATAAAGAGAAAAATAAAAATATTTACAAGTCAAAGTTTCCATCAGCAGTGACAGATGTTGCTAGAGTTGAAGTAGATGAAGTTGAATCAGGTTGTTGTTGACGTTTATCGGATGCATCAGCAGTAGTAACATCGAAAGACTATAAAACAACTTGATTTCCTCCATTGAGATATTCGTCGAACAAAGGACCGAATAGACTTTCCAACGCTGGCATTAACGTCATGACTATCATATTTGATGTAGGAACTTCTATTGACATTGTGGAGCAAGGCTTGAACCGTTGTGTTCAAACATCATTTTTCTGTATCATTATTTGTGAATCCACTTTGACAATGGTTTCTGAGATATCTGCTTTTTCAGCAACCATATTCTGAGATTTTTCTTGTTGACATTACATAAGGTACATGCACTTAAATCAAGACTTTGTTCCTTTTGAACATTGATTGATGTACATGCACTTAAATTCAGAGTTTGTTTGCTTTCATGAATATTAGGGATATCTACATTTGAAAATTGCCTGGGTTCACTGTCATCCTTGCTTGTACAAGAATCGAATAACTTTCCTGTAGGAATCCACCTAAGACCAAAAAATTTGAAAATTCTACCTATGGGTTTTCACCTTAAGATCAGATCTAAGAGATGTTTTCTCATACACAATGAAAGTCTTATTAGGAGAAAACCTATGTCTTGTAAAGATCTACCTACTAGGTTTTTGAGTATGACTCTTTTGATCTACAGGTTTATTACTATTTCTGGTTTTATAGGATTGAATCTTAGCATGTGAATTCACTTCCTTCAGGAGTTTTGTTACACAAGCATCATGATTTGCATTAAAGACACACTAATGACATGTAGAACAAACAAAGTGTTTAGAATCTGAGAAAGAACTAGAACTCTTATAATGATATGCTTTGGGCACAGCCGCTATCGTTACCTAACTACTCTTAGATACAGGCAAACTCCTAGTTGAGTGATTAGTGCTCCTAGGTTTTGGCTTGCTACCATCAGCAATGCTTTGAAATCTAGCAGAAGGTATCACATTAGTTTTTGAGTTCCTATCTCTTTCTTGTGTCTTTTTCCTAGCTTCATCTAGATAGTGATTATGAACCATGTCCTTTGAACTAAATCTTGACATGTTCTTAGAACTATCCCTAGATTCGCTAGATGCAATCACATGATCAGGTTTTGTAGAAACGGATTCTCTTCTCTTAGGCAAATAGTGTTGAGTCACTGGTCTTGACAACTTGTTACTCATATCAACTTGGGAGGCAAATCGTGGTTTTGACATTTGAGGTCTTTCAGATTTAAACGCATTCAGTTGTCTTAACCACCTGATTGTTTCTTAGTAATGTGTAAAAACCGTTACCCTAAGACAGGTTTTAGCAACTTAGTATCCTACACTATTTCCTTTTAACTTCCTTAATCATTTTTTATAAAGCAGCAATTGCAAAAACCTTTTCCTGAATTTGAGCTTTTAAATCGGCATTATTAGCAAGCAAAGAAGTTGTCTGTTCTATAGTCTTAGATCTCATAATTTTAATAGAATCATACAAATCTTTGTAATGATTTTTCAAAGTCTCATTTTCCTTACGTAATTTAGCCACACTATTTTCTAATTCGATGTTCATTGTTTCAAGTACATCAATTTCCTTTTTAATCTTGGCTTTATTACTTGTTTCATTCAAAATTTGACCATGTTGCCCTGATTTTAAAGCTTGATTTTGATATTTAAGTTCAAGAGCAATGCAATGTGCTTCCATTCTTGAAAAATCTTTTTGAAATTGGGCAACAGTCTTCTTGAGTAAAATATTTTTAGACTCGAGAGATTGTTTTGAGTATTCAGTTGCCTGGTTATCAGGTGATGAATCAAGCATAGGACTTTTAACGTGACATTGTTCAGGATACTAGTCAACCCTACCTTCATTACTGATTTCAGGTTGCTCAGTATGCTGCTATCCTATTTCAAAGATATTACATTCAGCAGTCAATTGTACCTCAGCCATTGGCTCTTCGTCATATATGGGTCTGATATCTGCATCATCAGCATCTGTATCATTCCCTGACCTGCTGCTATCATCTTGCACTTCTGATTCTATTCCACTGCTTTCTGTAACAACCAAATTAGCATCTACTGCTTTACACGATCAATCTTACCTCTTGCGTCTGCATCTGTCTTTTATTCACCCTTCTATCATATTGTCTTTGATGATGTGTTTTTTTAGCAACGAACTTCTTGACATTACCCATGTGTTAGAGTAGTGTATCTCTGAAGTGTTTAACCTCGATTCCAGTGTATTCAACAAAGTACTTGTCTGTCATAATCCAAAGTAAATTGTGAATCGATGAACTTCTGAAACTGGTTGTTTACCACCCAAAAGACTGACATGGATCCATCTTCTTGAAATTCATCTTTGTCAAGTTACTTTTGTAGTTGATCTACGTTGAGGAGCATTGTACTTGTGAAAGTATCAGCATCTTGACCAAAGAGTGACATGAATGCTCGTTTGAATCCATGTTCGATGCGAGTGCCTTTTAAGTTTTCTTTAGAAAGAACTTGAAGGTGTGAATGAAGAGATTGAAAATATGTCATGCGTCTTTCTTTTGCTTTTGACATCTTGTATTTGATTGCATGTACATCTTTTGTTGCAGAATCCAAGCTGCTTTCCTTTACTGATTTGCTGGATGCAGTCTTTGAATTACTGTCTTCTTTCTTAGAGCAAGTATTTTATATGACAACTAAATCAACTTTCAACGAATCAACATTCAATGCTTGAACTGGATTTGAATGATCTTTTTGTGTCTGCATCAACTTCTTTTGTTTCAACAATTTCAGAGTCCGTTGTTGATGAAGAATTATCTCAAGAATGTATTTCCCAATGGAATCCATGTTACAGATCATTGCATCTTGGAAGGATTAAGCATTAAATCTTGTGTATTTCTGCATACGCTCTTTGGATTCTGAATTAAAAGCATTTTCAAACTTTGCTTTGAGTTTTGTCAAAGTAGTGTTGCAATTAGTCTGAGAAAGTATATTTTTAGTAAGATGATGTTCTAGTAAATCCAAGTCTTGAGAGAATGTTCTCTTGAAGATAAGCATGGTACCAAAATCTTTGAAAGTTTCTGAGAGAAACTTGGATTGTGACTTGACTTCTCTAAGACTGTTCATGCATCTACTTCTTGAAAGTTGTATATTCTCTTGAACTTTAGAAGTTGAACACGAAGAAACTGTGTCATTAAGAAGAACACTTGATGTTTGAGTTGGCAAATTGGTATTTGACATTTTGATGTAGTTGTGAATGGATATCAGATCTTAAGTTTTATAAAGTGATTGAGTCTTAGGAATACACGAGATTTTATAATTCTTGATAAAACCGAGAAAATAAGTTAATATTTTACAGGATTTTACAAATCAAAGAAAAACTGTATAATTCACCTAATGGAAATTATATAAATCACCCAAGAGAAGTGTATAATTCACCCAAGCAAAGTGTATAATTCTCTCAAGCAAAAGCATATAATTCACCAAAGCAAAGTGTATAATTCACCCAAGCAAAGCGTATAATTCACCCAAGCAAAGTGTATAATTCTCCTAATAGAAGATGTATAAATCGCCTAGGAATCATGTATAATTCGCCTGAGAATCACGCATAATTCGCCTGAGAATCACGCATAATTCGCCTAAGAATCACATATAATTTGCCTGAGAATCGCGTATAATTCGCCTGAGAATCACGTATAATTCGCCTGAGAATCACGTATAATTCGCTTGACAAGGTTCGAAACCAAAACCAAAAATACCAAAAGACTCACTTTTTGACGTTTTTACCTGATTTTTCTTGTACTTCTTACCTATCTATGACTAGTAGAACCATAAAAACACAAACTTTATGGTTTTTAACACAAAAAGTTTAAAATCAAGATTCTTAGACCAAAACTATTTTCGAACCAAAAAGAGCATAAAAGATCAAGATTTTGATGTTTGTCCAAGGATCTACTTGTACTTTTATCCTATACTAAGGTAAATAAACAAGAAAGTTGCAAGCTTTATGGTTTTTAAACACACAAAAATGAAACCCTCTTTTTGTGTGGTGTTCGAACCAAGTGAAAAACAAAGAAAAACTAAGAACAAATCACCAAAAACCCCTTGGCGTATGATATCACTTGTTATCCCAATACCTTAACCCATATCACAACTAATAAGCATACCAAATAAGCAATAAGCTGGGAGAAAAAGAGAAAGAAAGAAAGAAAAGTAGAGAGAGAAACAAAAGATGAAAGATTAGATTAGAGAGAAAAAGAGGAGTGGTGGATGATTACACACACATACAAATGTAAGAAATAGTAACCAACACCCTCTTCATGTGTGGAGAGAGTCCTATTCTTAATTTATTTGTCGCTAATAATAATAATAATAATAATAATAATAATAATAATAATAATAAACCAAATTTTAACTCCGGGGTTATCTAAATAAAGCCTTTGTCTCTGGACTCGTAGTTGAGTTGTTTCAGATGAAATAAAAAGGATAACCGCTAAATCATGCGAAATTATAACCTTAATATGGACCTTATTCTCACCATATCGTCTCTTTAGGAAATGATTTCAAACTAATTATGGTTTACTTTATATGAATAAGGCCATAATTTATTTGTCGCCAAAATAATAATAAAATCTTTAGAGGATTTAGGAATAAGGGAGCGGAAAGTAGCTATGCGTATACAATTTGCATTTATGGGTAGTGTTAGCATCTTAACTTGTGTTTAGCAATGATTTCATTTTTAAGCTTGGTTTGGGGCGGGTGAAAAATCAAGGGCGATGAGTTTATCCTTTTGGACACTATTTAAAAGTGTTTCTTATTTCGTGATCCTAAAAGTTATGATTAAATAATAAAAGTCAAACATGTTGTAGTTTCCTTTTAATAATAATAATAATAATAATAATAACAAATGTATACATATATATAAAAAAAATTGGCTTTCTAAGAATGTATTTATGATATTGCGTGAGGATACGTCAATAGCGTAGTATGGGGAATTTTTGATATGTGTTTAATCACATATCAATTTTCCATATTAAAACGAGCTTAAATGATAAAAAATACATGGAAAATACATTGTATATGTGTGTTTTGCTAATTGTGCAGGTAACGGATATCTACAAAAAGGACAAATACGAAGCCAAAAAGGACAAAACCTAGCACATGACTGAAAGAGCGTAAGAAAACGAAGCCAAAGGCGTATTCATTTTTAATGGGCCAACACATACCTATTTTGTGGGCCGGGTCAACACATTAATATTTGAAGTATACCAAGCTCTTATCCTAAATATAAGCCTAAACTATAAATCCAAATCTATTTCATAACTATCCTGGCCCAAGTAATGTTATTATCCCAATCCCATTACCCATTTTCCAAGTCAAAACAATAAAAACACAGGTCAAATTGTACTGTATATCTTCCCTCCCACATTTACCCTGCAACGAGTAACAGGTTAAACTCCACCTCTCCACACACTCTCCTACCCTTCTAGAAGGCCTATGTGGCACGTTTGCATCATATCCCTGACACGCTGGCAATCCCAAGGCATTTCATTGGTTGAGAAAACATGGAAGTGATCCAAGGGCTCAAACGGATGGATTTAGAATTAAGGGCTAAGATTGGGTGCTTGAAGACGCTCCTCAAGGCCAAGAAGCTTCTCTCAGTCACTATAAATAGAGAGGATTTCACACAGAGAAGGGGGCAGTTTTTAAGTAGCTTTTAGTAGTATTTTAGCTTATTTTCAGCTTATTGTCCTTTTGTTATTGTAATTTCCTTTTCAAGCTTGTAACCTTTCATTATCAATAAAAGTATAGTTTTCTTTTAAGTTTTATATTGAATTCATACTTTACTTTTTCACATTTTCGTTTAACATGTGTTTGGAAACTACCTAATAAGCTTAATAAGCTCCTTATTACCTAGTAAGCTAGTTCTTATTCAGTTAAGCTTGCTTAAGGCTTAACTGAATAAGCTAATCATTTAAATCACTTAAATAGTCATTAAATGCTTAAATTGGAAGATAAGCCAGAAATGGATAGGCTTATAGGTTTGTACCAGCTTATGAAACTAAGCTAGAGCTTGTAGATAAGCTCTAAAGAGCATTTATCTATCCTTGTTTTGAGCAAAGGACAAGGTTAGTTTACTTTTACTCATTTTAGCTTAAATTCTACCTCAGCTTATTAAACTGCTTAATTAGTACTTATTTCTGCTTATTCTCTGCTTATTAAAAATCCAAATCTGCTAGTTTAAATGGTTTATAAACTGCTCAGTGGTTTAATTCTTTAAAAAGTGTACTTGAGTTGTGTTATTTGTGCTCAAAACTAGTTTCTTGTGCATCAGTTTGCATCTGTTTCAAGTTTATAAACCTTGGAAAAGCCTTAGAGAGTGTTAGATCAAAAACAGTCAAGTAATGCTTGCTCATTGCTATTTTTTAAAAGTCTAAGTTTGCAGATCAAATAAGGCCTTATTTTAACTAATCTTAGGTTATTTTTTTTGAAATCAGCTTAGTGTAGTATGCTTTCAATCTATTTTAAGCTTTTAGTTTATTAAAAGTGATTTAGAGTCTTAAAATTTAAGCTTCAAGTTGTCATTTATTTTCAAAAAGCCAAAAAATAGTAGTGTAGAGTGTCATTTTCATTTGCCTTTTTCTAGCTTATTTCTTTATCAAGTTTGCTTAATTCTTGCTTATTTGTGTTATTAGAGTATAAGACTTAATCTGTTTTTAGTTTTTAGCTTTTAGCTTTTTCCTAGTGCTAATTAGTCCTTATTCTTAGCTTATAATTTGGTCAAAAGTCCCTTAAAAGTGCCTTTTTGTGTCAACTGTCTTAGTACCTTTTGATGTTTTTCAGCATTATTTCATTTGCTTATTTCTAGTTATAAGTGCTTACTGAGTCTGGAATTAGGTTAGTTTTTAGCTTTTTAGTTTTCTATAAGCTTATTGTGTCCAAAAGCTCAAACAGTTTTTACTAGGTTCCTAAAAGTCTTCACTAGCTAGTTTTGCAAACTGTCACTTCTAACTGTCTTTTTCCTAGCTTATTAATAAGATTTAGCAATAAGTCCTTTATTAAAGTTTCTAATTTTAGCTTATTCTATAGCTTTTTCAAAAAGAAAATAAAAAAAATGTTTTTTACAAAAAGGTAGGTCACAGGACTTGAACCTATGACCTCCCCCCACACAACACACACGCCTTACTAATCTGTCCTTGTGACTTTTTCATTATACCTTTGCAACATCTATTTCTTATACTAAGTTTAGTTTTGAGATTATTTTAGCTTATTAATTTTTCACAGCTTATTAGTGATAGCTTTTAGATCCGTTTTTCTTTGTAAACCCTTAGAATAAGTTCTAGTATTTTTATAAATTTTCTTAAAATTTTAGGATTAAGTTTATTATTTTTAGTTTAATTTTTAAGTATTATTTAGTTTTAAAAATAGTTTTAAAATTCAAAAAAATAATTCTGCTTTTTAAAAATTATTTTAATACATTTTAGTTTAAGAAATTTGCAATTGAGTTTTTAGAGTTTTAATTTGTCATTTTTAGTTAATTCGTTAGTAAATTTTAGTTATTAATTAGTTCTTAATTGTGTTAAGTGTCGTTAGATTTTTAAATTGCCTTAATTCCTAGTTTAGCGCACCTTTATATGTTTTCCCTTTGCATTGTTAGAATTAGAATTCAAAATCTAAAATATCGATTATTCAAGCACGTGATCACGAACCGAAACAAGATTTTCAATATTCACGCTTCGTTGGGAAAACGACTCGGGAATAATTTGAATTTTATCCTTTCCTAAGGGTAATTTCCTCATCAATACTTTCCGAAAATATATTTTATTAGTAATTAGCTTATTACTCTTTCACAAGAGTGGTTTGCCCTAGTTGCTTTTACCTTATATATATAATATACACGTATCAGTATGTGTCATAAAAAATTTTAAATTTGGGTAAAAATTACCTCTAATGAAAGAATAGTTTCTAAGGCTTATTTTCCCTCTACACTTAAGTTGAAAATTGCCCCTAATGTTCTTTAAAAGTACCCGTAAGAACGAATAAAGGGAAAAGAAAACAAGGAAAAGAAACTAGTACTCCCATGGTTTACTCAATAATGGAGAAGAAACATGCGATAACTGGTTAAATCGTCCTCCAAGAAACATCCAATGAAACTTCCTAAGAATTTACAAGCTTCTTCTCATCAAATATAACCTGTAATCAAAGACAAAGACAACTATACCAAGCATAAAATGTGCGTGATATGTGTTTAATCACATATCACTTTTCTTTATAAAAATGAGGTTAAATGACCAAAAACAAATAGAAAATACATTGTATTTGTCTGTTTTGTTAATTGTGTTGTGCAGGTAACAAATATTCACAAAAGGGCAAAAGTAAAGCCAAAATGGACAAAACCGAGCACGGGATTGGAAGAGCATGAGAAAACAAAGTCAAGGTCATATACATCTTAAATGGGCCAACCCATACCCGTTTTGTGGGCCGGGTCAGCCCATAAATATTTTAACTATATAAACCTTAAACAACCAAGTCCAAATTCCAAATCTAATCCAAAACCGGTCCAAGCCCAATACCTGATCAATATCAAAAACGCGCTCAAAATCACTGTTCACCTTCCCCTTTGTTTTTACAACTAGTACAAGTAACATGGTTAAAATCTACTCTCCACACACTCCCTCTCTTCTAGATAGCCTATATGGCACGCTTCTTGCATCACTTTCTTACACCTTGGCAATCCCAAGGTGTCTCATTGGTCAGAAGGACGTGGAGGATGATCTAAGGGCTCAAAAGGACGATTTGGAGTTTGTTATTAATCAAGGGCTTGGATTTTCTCCTAAAAGCTTCTTTCCTCAGCTATAAATACCCTAAGGAATTCACATAGTAGGGCATGTAGTGTAGGAGTAGTGTAGTTTTAGCTTAAATTTCCAGCTTATTGTATTTTTACTTATTGTATTTTCCTTTTAAGCTTGTAAACGATTTATCATTAATAAAAGTTCATGTGCCTTTTAAATTTTATGTTGAATTAATGTTTTACTTTTATGCAAATTTAGTTTAAAATGTGTTTGGATATTACTTAATAAGTTCAATAAGCTCATATTACCTTAGAAAGCTAATACTTATTTAGTTAAGCTTGCTTATAACTTAACTGAATAAGCTTTGTTGATCCCAATGAACAGATCTTCTTAGCTTGTTAAAGCTTAGTTAACCTGGATAAATCCAAACTAACTATAAGAGAAACTATGATTGTGAATACTACAAGTTATGCGGAATCTAACTTGTAATTATTTAAGAAAGAACATTTGAATACTAAACTTTTGAATATATTATTGAGTAATATTTCTACCAGGTAACCAAATACCTAACTAATGGAGATATGAATTCAAATTTCTTTTTCTAACTATGCCGTAGGGTTCCTTTATACACTAAGGAAAACACTAATGGGCTTACAAAACGCGTACAATTGTATAAAATGCATATCTAATCCTAATTTAAAATATCGCGATTGCATATATCATAATAGCATTAACTAACTATATAAGACTAACTAACACTAACTATTAATCTAATAAATACTAACTAAACCTTGCAGTAACTAAACAAAGGACTGGCAGTACTAACTAATATAAAACTAACAGAACTAATGACTTATACTATTTTCACAAATCTTAGCAACAGCATCAACTCTGAACCCAGCAGTAGTAAATTATCACCGACAAATTAACAGTGCGATAATTCCCAACAATCCTCCCTTAAACCTGATATCTACTTGTCAATCATCAAGTTTCTTCACTGTAAGCTACAGTCCAAAAAACAACCCGGAGGATTGTATCCAAACACATTACTCAGACGCCAAACACGACGATTTCTATTTCTAAACACAAAGCAAAAGATTTAATGAAACTTTTGATAAGCCTCAGAATAGAGCCATTGAATTTCTTCTTCACTTCTAACTGCAAGTTCTCTGCAACTCGTCCGGTAATTTTGAAGGCCATGAACATCCTAGATCAGAATGGTACTTTTTCTCCACTAGCATGATAACAAAAAATTTCCATGGTTTACCATCCATAAATAGAGAGTTATACTCCACTAACTTTCATATGAATTCTCCATCTAGAGCCAATTACCAATCAATATTTACTCGATTAACCCCTGTCTATCCAATAGTTAATCTTTTTTCATTTGGTTTCATAATTATCAACTCTGTCCTTAGATCTCCCGTCACAAGTAAATAAATCATGTCCTTTAAGAGGATGATCTTGAAACCTTTCTTGAAACTGAACGTGGTACTAGATTCATTCAAGTCTTAGCCTGTCAAGTCTGTCTTAAGAAGGCTGTCGTGTGGTCTCCATGATATCTTGAACTTTCCATCAGCTCTGGTTTAATTTTGTAAACATACATTGTCTTTTTTCTGTCATCTTTACTTCCACACTGATATTCCCAATTCACATATATAGGCAATTTTCCCGGATAGTGGCTCTAGTTCACGTTCCAACTGACATCTTAAAATTATCTTTAAACTTAAATCTAAGATTCTTTCTTCCTTCTCCTATCGCTCATTCTCTGCTGCTTTCTGTCCTTCTGTAACATCCTTTGCAGATTTTTCATCCTACTTCATCACTTTTGGTTTCTTGGGTGACTTCTGTGTTGCATATGATCCTGCAACTCTTTTCAATCTTTTAGCTGGCTTCTGAGCTTCTTTCTCTGAATCCATTGGTGTAAAATCTTGAATCCTCTTTTGCTGTCTTTCATACAACCCTAGGATTTCTTCATAAGACTTTCCTTTCAGTTGACTGTGTTTGTAACCACCCATGTTCTTTAGATAAGTCATCATAAGATTCCTCCTCAACTGTGTTTTAGTAAGTGGTTTGTTTCTGATTGCCTTTGCTCTTTCAGCTGCTAACTGTTTCTTCTTCTTTCCAAGAATTGCGACTGCCAATAGAACCTGGGACCCTTTCTTCATTTGTATACTCTCACTGTTTGTTCTTCGTGTGTCATTCTAGCATCCAGTTCATAATCAGCATCTATCATTGCCTACACCTCATCAAACATATCAGCTATAACAACCTTAGAAGCCTCTTCTTATCTTTCTCTTTCTACTCTATGTTCTTCATCCAATTCTGCTTGAAGTCTTAAGGCTATTTCAACATCTCTTTCTATCTATGCATCACCTTGAACCTTTTTCTTTGTCTTCTCTACAGATTCACTCTCCTGTAGAATACCTTTACCTTTGTCTTTAGGATCAATGGTTAACACCCCCAAAAATACAACAACGCAGTGGAATACCACTTGGGGTGCTACTTCATAATACACAGCGCTAGATACAAGAGAACGACCTCTATATGTGTCGTTTGTAAAACAATCTCGTTGATTTTCTGAAATCAAAATAATAGTTTGTCCCATAATTGCATCACACTTGAAAAACTGAATGTAAAGACTCCAAAGCACAACAAATAGTCCAAGCATACTAATTTTCACCCTGAGAAAAACATGGCTTAAAATGTCAACATTAAAAGTTGGTGAGTTCATTAGGTTATTATTAAATATGAATGTAATCCACAGAATCATCACCAGTACCATGTAAAACTCCCAAAGAATTTATAGAGAATGCACGACAATCATTTTATGTCACCAAAAAGTATCCGAATCTTATCCTAAAGAATTTATAAAGAATGCATGAGCCAATTTAATGTCACCAAAAGAACCAATCCATATTCCAAAGATTTATAAAGAAAGCAAATAACCAATTTAAGTCACCGAAAAATGTTTCAATTAATGTGAGTTGGCATTTATGTTCAAGGCAACGTAAAACTATTCCATGTGAGTATAAAACAATTTTACGATTACTCTAGAAGCTCATGAAACTGAAGCTAAAAATTCATGTAAGAAGTTATAAACCATTATGTATAAGATGTTTGGCGCCAGTAGACCCAACGAGATAATCCGACATGTTTAAATAAAACGGTTCGAGATCCCAGTGTATAGCTAATCACTCCGAACGAAGCGGTTGTCAATGCCCGAATAGATCCTATTTTTAAAACATTCTGCGATAGGAACATCACGCTTATAATGGTCCGTAACCGGCGATGCGCTAATCACCCCGAAAAAACTGATGGAACCACCCCCAAATATATGCTATTTCAATTAACATTCGCCAGCACAACTCCTCCAAGTGATTTACAGTTCATGACGCTGTGACGTAAGACTAGCATGTACCCAATTTGGGCATTGATTTTAAGAATAAGCACTCCCGTTAGCCGGTGTATCCTTCCAGAACACCCGGGCAGTAAAGTAAAAATATATACTCCCGTTACCGGTTCCCCTTCCAAGAACACCCGGTATCAGTAACCGTTTTTTGTCATTAAGTATCAATCCGCTTAAAGCTATCCGTAATCCTTTCAAAGTAAAGTGCAAATATATGTGACAAAAAATGAAGTCCAATAAAATATCCCATAGCGTGCTATGAGCAAATAATTAATTTAAACCAATTTGTAATCATTCATGGTAAATGCATTTGTAACCAAGTCATGTTCTCACCCTCCAAAAATATCGAAAAAACCCCAGTAAAACATGAGGGCTATAAACTCACCATGATTGTTGCGAACGATCGACAGGATTAGGCAACTAATATGCACAATACGAACGAAAGACGAATGCGGCTTCGATCAATAAGACGCATCTAGCTCCATAACGGCTAAGTCCCACTAGCCAGATAATGAATTTGGGGGGGTTTTATTTTTTCCTGATGGATATTCACCATCAACACGTCACGTTAAATAATTATTTTAGATTTAAGGTTGTTAAAGGTTTGGTGGGTTGGTTAAATTAAATAAATTAGAAGTAAAAATTGCAAAGTGTGTAATTATGATATTCTTTATATATTGACAAATGACAAAAATAACCCTGAATAATAATTCCAACCGAGAATTAATATAAAATGGGACATGTCAATCTTAGATATTAATGAAAAGTATATTAATACCTTGCAGGTATTAAATCATAATTGAGGGTAATTAATTTAAACTAGTTAGTATGACCCTACTAAAAAGACTTTAATAAAAGTATACCTATGGTCTTTTATGTATGAATCATACAAAAACCATGTTTGTAAAGGTTTTTAACCATCTATAAAATATAAAATAATATTTATAAATTTATCTTTCGTCTCTACACGATGTCATGTCTTAAAATTAGTTCTTCTCGTTGAAAAAGTATAAGTTTTTCGTGTGTTCGTTTATCCTCGGTTACTGAATAATACAATTTATTATATAAATAAGTCCCCTTTTTATCGTTTCCTGAAATAATAGCAAACTCTAGTAAACACAATACAAATTATAAAACTTCTATAAATTTCGCCCATGACCATTTCCATTTATAAATCGTTTTCCCATAGTTATAAAGTCTAACGTTTTTTTCCCACTTAATCACTGAAATCAAATATTTGCAAACCCCCACGAGATTTAATATAAAAACATATTATAATTATATCAACCGAACATAATAATAATTATTTACATTTTATTTAAACCATTTTTAAACCACCAATATATATATCCAGGTTTCACTGTTATTAAACCTTTAAGTTGTATTTATTCACCGTTTATCATTAACCTAAACTTACCCTTTTTTCATGGTTTCGCTATACCAAACAACACTTCCTTGTGTGTTCCTAATCCAGAGCCAAAGCGTACCCTTGTGCGTGGTTTTCCATTAAACAACCAGTCTCTTATGATGGAAGTACAAGCCAAACAGAACGCAATTAGCCCTTGCTGCTGGTGTGGAAAGCCAAACGCTACCCTTGTTATTCTGTCACAAGCCAAACGCTCCCTAATCGTGAGCGGCTGAACCCTGATAATGACGGAACGCAACCCTTGGCGGAGCCGAAGATCAAGCCAACTCTCCTAGTTGATCATCAAAATCCACCAAATGCCTTCCAGGGGCCAGCTAACACAAACAAACCCCCTATGGCCTGCCAAGATCAAACCAACCACACCCTTGGCGGTGCAAAGCCAAACCGACTGCACCCTAGGTGCCTCGAGAGAACATAATCAAACGCACTGCCCAGGGCTACAGCCGAACCCGACGCATCACCTAGGCTTGTTAAAGGTACAGCCAAACCACTCCTTTTTCTTGCTATCAATAGCCCAAAACAAACACCACCTGTGGCTTTTTTTCCAGTAGAGAACAAAGACCACAACAACCCGAAACCAATGGACTATACAGCCACAAGAGCCCTACACCTTGAGGGTGCGTCTGTGGTATAATAAACCGAACGCAACGACCCCGGCTGTATGTGAAAACCCCATTGCATCCCTTTTTGTGTGAAACACAACTCGCACCCTATAATTGTTTGTTAAAAACCCAAAACCACAACCCTCTTCCGGACTTTACCACAAACCCGCCCACAGCTCAACCCCATTCTTGTTTGTTACAAAACCACAGCACACCTAACCCTTGTGGTGATGTAAACCAACCAACGTGCCACCTTAGGCTGATCCCGCATCCAAACCCGACGCCCATGTTAGTTATAACCATAAACCCGGAACACCACCCACACCCTTGTGGGGTTTTTCACCACAGTACAAACAAACACGCCACTTACGAGTCTGTTAACATCAACCAAACGCACTCCCTAGGTGGGCTGTCACCGAAAACAACACCCCATGGGGTGCAACAAACCACACCACCCCTCTTGGTGCTAAACCCCAACCCACACGCACAACCCAAGACCCCTCTCTTGGCCCAAAAACTACACCGAACGCACCCTTAAGTGGCTGCGGTGATGGCGTGGTTGTGGGATGTGGTAGACGAGATGAGATAATGAGGTGGGGTTTTTTGATATGATGGATGGAGGAAGATGAAGACGAAGAAATGTGGTGGTGTAACCGTCATGTGGAGATGGTTCGTGGTGAGTTTATAAGCGCTGGTGGAGAGTAGTTAATAGGGGATCGAGTAAGAACGCACTCATGGGGAACATCTTATGTCTTCGCTTCGGAAAAACCCGCGGAAAAGTTTTTCCGGCGGCGGCGCGGCGGTGGTGGCCGGAAAAGTCGCCGGAGGTGGTGGTGGGGCGGTGGCCGGACATGGGAGAAGGGAGAGAGATTTAAGGGAGTGTGTGTATATGTGAGAGATGAAATGAGAAAAAAATTATATAACTTTTTATTTATATTAAAACTTTAAATCCCAAGTGACAAGTGTTAGATACTTGAGGGACCAAATGTGTAACTTTTTCATATACTTTTTGATAGAAGCGGTTCGGGACTCGTTTGAAGGACTTAACGGATGATTCAACTCTTGAAACTTGCGCCATTGTTTTCCGAATCATTTTTCTGATAAAAATGAGTATTTACTTGATAATGTTTCATAAATATTTTATAACATTTAATAAAATATCTGTTATTCATTTTGTGAACCGGTTTCGCTCCGTCCGAAATAAAATTGGATTTCAACTCGAATAGTCGCGTCGTTTTATCCGCAACGCTATTAATTAAAATGAAGACAAATTAATTTAACTATATTTATTAAAAAATACTGATAATTAAAAACAATATTAATTGTTTTTTGTGTGTCCGCTTTGATATTATCGAAAATGTTTGCGGTGTTGTTTTAAAGCCTTTTCGGCTGCGTTTCCCTTCCAGGATCTAGGGCCAAAACTAAGAAGTTGTCAGGAATATGATTCCGCATCAAAATTGCTTATAGATTCCTGAGTCGTGAAAACGTGAATTAGGGATGGTCCTTCTCGATAATCAAGTCCATACCCTAAAAAGAAATCTCATTCAAACATCGAAAATTCACTGATGTTTACAGAAGAGGTTGTTAGTTTAGTTATTGATCTGAATATGTCTTATAAAATTTCTTCTACATCTTTAAATAATAGCAACTCCTTTGTCCACCTTCGCCTTTCTCATCCTTCATCTTTTATCAAATCTGAGTCGCACAAACCATAGTAACATCCTCATCATCAAAGACTGTTGTTGTTGTAGGAGGAGTCCTTGGTGCAGCAGTAATAACTCCCTCACCAGCAGTATTAACTGCTTCTGTGTCATCAGCACCAATCTTTCCTTGGTTCTCTGCATCTTTCTCTTGAACAAAATCCATTCCTTCATCCACTAGATCATCAAGATAATCAAAATCACTATCTTTAAACATTGGCTTTGTTTTGTCACTTGTCCTCCCCTGTTTGGATGCATCCTCCTTATCTAAATCATCATTAGAAGACTCAACCTGCCTGTATATCCTCCTTCTTGAGTGTGAGATGCTTGACTTCCTCTGTCTTTCTAATTTCTTAACTCTTTTATTTAGTTTGAGGATCTCCACAGCTTGAGCATCCTTCTCTTTCTCCAAGTCAAGCACCTATTTTGACAATTTTGTACACATAACCATCAATTCTTCCAATTTCAATCTACCCTCATCACTTCCAGGTGTGTAACCTCCCGGGAGAGGTGAATCATGGGGTGTAGGTGGTACAATATCCATCAATTTAAAAGTATGTTCCATCCCGCCCTCCTCACTTCTAGATGTGTGACCTTCTGAGAGAGGTGGTTCATTAGGTTGTTTAAGCACTCTCTCAGACCTAGTCTGAGCAGGAGCACCCCCATAGTTTCTTGACACCTGGGACTGCCACCTGTATCCATCCCCTGAGGAATGTCAACATTAGGCATTGCCATGGTCTGGGTCCTACTTATGTTATCACTATCTTGTGTTGCAACTAAGCTAGCATCAGTAGTGATATCCATTTCCACACTGTCACCCCCTCCTTATGGACAGCCTCATCTGCTCCAAGGTCTAGAGGCACACTAGTCTGAGGTAACTCAGTGACCTTTTTGGCTCTCCTATGTTTTTGTGTCTTTCTGTGTTTTCTTTGATATATAGATGGAGATGGGAGTATATGCTCAATGTTAGCTTCAGTCTGAGGTTCATGAGAAACTGTTGGAGGTGTTTCAGTTTAAAGTAGTTCAGTTTAAGGTTCTGAAACATTTGGTTGTGAGGTAGAGGGTGTGGGTTGTGGTTCAGGGGGGTGTTACTGAACTTTCACCCTTAGGTGCTTGGTTTTGCACCAACATGGATTCAAAAAGTGGAGTAACTTTTCCTGAAAAACTTTTACTTTGCCTTGCCATATTTGAGAAAACCTTTTTAGTATGGCTTGGTGTTTCATAAGTATCATTAAAAGGTTCTGGTAAATCTTTAAGCTGGTTATTCAAAAAGAGTTGTAAAAACCTTGGATACATTAAAAACTTCTTTGGATCCAAGTTCCTTAACATACCATCAAAAATCAATTTAGAAAAATTAAATTTTTGACCCTTTGCCAAACATATAACTGCTGAAGCCAAATTGGTTGAAAACTCATTCCAGCCAGTTGATTTTGAACTTATACAATGAAGGATGGTATGTATCAGGAATTTCCATTGTGGAGAGAATGAACCTTTTTGAAAAGTAAGTTTTGTTGAAAGCTGTTCATACCCCATCAATGCAAGGTTTTCAAAAATTTCATCATTTGTGAGGCAAGTAATACCATCCTCATCATCAAAGAGAAGATCATTCCTCACTGATGATTTTGATATTACTACTGCCTTGCCATCCACTATGGCATGTATTTGCTTTATGCCTGGAACATCCACTGTCAAATATTCCTTGTTACTCAAAGCATTGCTATGGATTTCCCATGCACAAAGTAAAGATCATGTATCTCATTTAGGGAACGGCAAGCCACTACAGACTATGAGTCTGCCATGTGGATCTATGAATAATTTACTCATTTGAGACCTAATGATCTACTATGTCTTTGGATACATTGTTCAAATACAGTCATTTCTTAAGTCTCCAAACACAACCTCGCTGAGGCCATTAACAGCGAGTGACACTAAGTTCCCTTAACAGCACCAACTGCTATTTGCCCAGCAGTATTAACACCATTTACTCTGATAGTATTAACTTTTTCATTTAAAATCCTGGTATTTGGTGCCGTTGATTTATAAAAATGCCTTCTAATAGGTGAATGAGACTTATGAAAAGTATTTGTTCTTAATTTTTAAGAATTCACTCTATTTGTATGGGTAGAAGTATTAACTTGTTTAACTGCACCAGTTGATGCTGCTGCTTTGAAAGAGCTTTGCTTTGGCAGCGCTAACTGTACTGAACTTCCAAACCTTGTTAAGACTGCAGATGGACAAATTAATTTTAATGATTTATTCTCTAGTAGTTGATCCAAACTGGTCTAACTTCCTATGAACCAAGTAACTGTTTCCATAACTTTTTCAAAACAGATTTAGCCATTCTCTTTTCATGAAAATCACAGTCTTTTATTAGATGGAATAACTGCCACAAACAAAACAAGCTTTCTTTGTAAACCCAAATCCTAACCCAGTTTTTTGAGCCATTTTGCATACTAAACTCTTAATCTAGCAATATGATTTTTGAGTGATTATCCTAGGTTTTTCAGCTTGTTTAGGTTTAACAGATTCATTCCTAGCATTAGTAAACTCAATCCTTTTAAGACTAGGTTTATCTGTTGCTTGCAAATCATTAGATTGAAAAATGTCCTCATCATCACTAACCCAATCTTAATGATAACTCCACTAGGCCTACAGATTCAACTCTAGGCATTTAACACTATATTGCTAGTTTGAGAGTACTTGCTTTCAACTTGAGACACACTAAGCACTAGTCTTATTTGCTGTAGGCCTATAAACAGAATCATCCAATCCAAGCAAAAGATAGGTCAGCTAGTGGAGGGCATGTAGTTCCCAGTTAAAGGAGGAAGAACAACATGATACCATTATCCTTTTGAACCTATCATATTGTTTTGATTGTCATCTCCAACACTTGAACGACTATCTAATATACTATTAAACAATTCACTCCATCTTGTAAATCAATATTTCATATTAATTGATCTCCATATCCTAGACTAGTTTTTATCTTTAAAACTTAAATTGCTATTAATCAGTTTAATTAATTTTAAAAAGATGTTTCAAACTGTTTCTAGTTTAGCTTTAATCATCTTTTCTCTTAAGGTTCATCTAACTGATTTTTGAGTCTAGTGATAGCATTACTTTTATCTTTTACTTCAAATTCTAAGACTGCAATCTTTTCTTCATAGACAGCTTCATTTTTCTGATGAACAACTAATTGTGCCTCTACAGATTCTAGGCCAAACTAATAAGCTACAATTTCCAGATTAGCCTTACTAAGAGTTTGTCTCTGTTCATCAAACTATTTTTGAAGTTTTTCATATGTTTTTACACAGTTTTTAGAACAAGATTGTACCTCTGTGTCAGACCCTGAAGAGTTTGCAGTATAGGCCATGATAGCAAACTTAGTTGGTTCATCTTGAGCTATATAACTCTAGTCATATCCCAGTCCATCTTGGACAATCAAAGCATTGTCCTGAACAACCAATGCATCAGAGGTCTCCACTGGTATAGTCCTTCTAGTGTTGTCCCTGCTCCTATACCCTGCATCTCTATTCTTGTTCCCTTGATTTCTTGGTGCTTTACATTCCCTTGCAAAATGGCCCCTTCTATGACAGTTAAAGCATTCAACCTTAGTTTTATCAAAACCTATAGGTTCTTTGCCATTGAAGATTAACTTTCTTCCAGTCTTCTTATAAAATTGCTTAACCCTCATAGAAAGCATGTCCACTTGCCACTTAAGGTCCATTTCTTCGAAATCATCATGATCAATCTGCTTTAGGTCTTCATCATCCAGTTGTGGACTATTTGACTAATTAGCAAAGAATGAGAACATTAGATCATCAGTATATGATGATGAATAGGCTTGTCCCTAAGAATTATAGGCTGTTTTAGTAGGAACACCATTAGCAGTACTAACTTCATTACCGCTGCTAGTTTCTTCTGCAGAGAGAAAGGCCACATTCTGAGAGTTTGAAGATGATCTAGAGGAACCTTTGATATCAGCTTCAAACACTTTTAGATTATTGTATAGATCATCAATATCTAAATCATCTATACCAGTTTTGTTCCTCATAATTAAAGCTACATTATTCCATGATGAAGGTAGATTTCTTAAGAATTTCTGATTTGCATCTTTATTAGAAATAGTTGCACCATGAACTTCTAGTAGGCTGATAAGTTTTTGAAACCTATCATATGCTTTATCTAGGCCTTCTGTGTTAGATACAGAAAAGTTTTCAAATTGTTGCTTCAATACATTCTTCTGCATCTTCTTAGATTCAACATTACCACCAAACCTACTCTTGATAGCAGCCCACAGAGTTTTTGCATCCTTTATTGCATGGAACCTTAGTTGATACTCATCAGGAATAGCCAAAAGCAAAATGCTTTTAGCTTTTCTTTCTCTATGTCTTGCTAATAGTGCCTGAGTAGTCTTTGGAGGTACTTCAGTTTCAACACCAATTTCATCAGTTGTTACTTATATAGGACCATAACCATTCAAGATCACTTGCCACAAACTATAATCTGTGTTAGTGAGATACTGCTCCATTATCATGCTCCAAAGGGTATATTCACCCTTCTTGAGGATAGGAAGTTTTATAGTAGACACCATTTGAGGAGATTTTACCGGTGCTATTTGTGTTGCAGGTTCTCACACATAAATTATAGTTTTATGAGGAAGCAGATCTAGATCTGATAAAGTTCTTCTTATTCGAGTTTCTCCACAAACTCTGATACCAACTTGTGAAGTCCCCCAATAAACAGATTTTCTTAGCTTTTTAATAGCTTGAGTTTAACCTAATTAAATCCAAACTAACTATATGAGAAACTATGATTGTAAATACTACAAGTTATGCGGAATCTAACTTGTAATATTAAGAAGAACAATGAATACTAAACTTGAATATATTGATTGCAAATATTCTGCCAAGTTTACAGAATAACTAACTATGAGATATGTGTTTTGCTATGAAAAATTGATATATTTCTAACTATGCCGTAGGGTTCCTTTTATACACTAAGGAAACCCTAATGGGCTTACAAAACACGTACAATGATAATGCATATCTATTCCTAATATATCTCATGCATATCACTTTAGCAGTACTAACTATATAATACTAACAACACTAACTATTGACTAACAGTACTAACTATACTAGCAGTACTAACATTTGTACTGGCAGTACTAACTATTACAATTAGCGGTACTAACTATACTGGCAGTACTAACATTTGTACTGGCAGCACTAACTATTACAACTAGCAGTACTAATAACTTAGACCATTTTCTTTAAACTTAAACAGTAGTATCAATCTTGATCTAGCAGTAGTAAAGTAGTACTGGCAGTAGTAACTCAAAATTCCTAACAATTTAACTAAACTAAAACACTAATAAATAAGAATTAAACAACTTTACTCCCTGGCAGCGGCGCCAAAAACTTGATGTGTCGTTGTGAGTAGGTATTTTATGTATCAAGTTTTACTATTTATTTTATGCCGACTATACCTAAAAACAACACTCTAACGGGCAGTGTACCTGGTTTGATGTAGCTTCATTGGTAAGTAGGGTGTTGATCACTAAGAGCGAGAGTATTAATTCCTAATTCTATCAGTATTTTTGTTATCTAAGTTAAACCTAAAACTAATACAAAAGGGGGGTTTCAGCCTGAGAGACTGGCACGAGGTTTAGTTATCTAACCTAAGGTTTTGATGACAAGTAAAGCAATAAACACACACAATAGGACAAACAAACCGATAGTGAAGCGTCGAGAACTAATTAAGGAAAAAGTACTCAACCATGAATAATCGATAAAATGCACGGTTTGTTTTATTTAGTGCAATATTGACTTATCTCGAAGGCATATCATTCCTAACTTAGTGCGATACTATCTTCTCTAATACCTGAGAGCCTTTTAATTCTGTCATAATTAGACGCATCCGCATAAACCAAGCATTCGTTGACTATAATCTATCTTAGGAGATTAATAATGGTGCTCTTACCAAACCCTAGCTCATGGAGACTTTACCCACTTACTTCTTAACGGCTTTTATATACTAGTAGTCCACTTTCTGAGTCCTTACCAATGAAATAAGAACGTACTCGTTGATACCAAGATCATCTTATGGCTCAACTAAACTCACTAAACTAAAGGTAAGGATATGTCAATATTTGTGATCCTATGATTCTAGATATATAAATTGCAATACGAAGAGCTATCCCGAACTCATAGCCTACTCCTAAACAACACCGAAGTTGCAGCGCATTAAATATGTAGGAATAGACCCAGTTGAATGATAGGTCGCATACTTAAGCACATAAACAAGTATAAATTGATAAACATAAACAACAATCAATGATAAATTAAGCAATCGATATAAACAAACCAAACATTAGATCTTCATAAGGCATCAGCCGATAGTCATGGTAAAAATACACACGGTTTCATATATGAACAATTAAAGAAAAGAAACCTTAACCGAATGCGTATTTGGTTGCGCGAGGATTACACAAGATTTTTTCCTATGACTAAGATCTTTCTACCTTTCTAGGCTCCTTTATTCGTCTCTTGGTCGACTTGGTAGTTTAGGGCTTCACTTGCATACCTAAAACTGAGTTTAGGGTCGTCTATTTATAGAGTCTGGTAGTCGGTTCGATACGGCGTATCCAAGGAATTAGATACGGCGTATTGGAGTTTCTTAGAGTAGGGACCACGTTTGATATCTTCCAGAATATTCACATACTATATGTTCAATACGACATATTGACTTCTTCTGGATACGGCGTATTGATCTTCATTCCTTTGTGGTCTTTGGTGAGTACAGGCACGGATACACCGTATCTTCTTTGATGGATACGGCGTATTGGTCTTCAGAATAGTAATCTTCAAAATATCTTCATTTAAGCTCCAAAATGTGCGCCTTTTGCTAACTTTCACCAAGTACTCCATAATTACTGTAATTCTCAAATATAAACGATTAAGTAACAAATCTTTGCAATATTTGCACAAAATGGGTTAATAACATGGGATAAATGATGCTATAAAATAGACGTTATTTGATGTCATCATCTTCATGGATGATTTTTCCGTTTTTGGAAATTCATTCGACTCTCGCCTTACTAATTTATCAAAAATGTTAGCAAGGTGCGAAGAAACAAATTTAGTACTAAATTGGGAAAAGTTTCATTTCATGGTAAAAGAAGGAATCGTCCTTGGTCATAAGATATCTAAATCTGGTATTGAGGTAGATCGTGCAAAAATTGACGTTATTGCCAAACCTCCATACCCGACAAACGTGAAAGGAGTTAGAAGCTTTTTGGGACATGCCGGATTTTATCTGAGATTCATCAAGGATTTTTCTAAAATTTCTCGACCTATTACTCAATTGTTAATTAAGGATGCTAAATTTACTTTTTCAAACGAATGTATGTAAGCCTTCGATATCCTTAAAAATAAATTAACAACTGCTCCTGTAATCATTGCTCCCAACTGGAACCTGGATTTCGAGTTAATGTGTGATGCAATCGATTATGCTGTAGGGGCAGTTTTGGGTCAACGCATTGATAAAAATTCCGCCCGATATATTATGCAAGTAAGACCATGAATGACACTCAAGAACATTACACTACTACTGAAAAAGAGCTTTTGCCAGTTGTTTATGCCTTTGATAAATTTTGATCTTAATTAATCATGTCTAAAACTATCGTCTATACCGATCATTCTGCTCTAAAATACTTGTTTAGCAAACAGGACGCAAAGCCAAGACTTATAAGATGGGTTTTGTTGTTACAAGAATTTACCATCAAAATTAAAGACAAAAAAGGGACGGTAAACTTAGATGCAGATCACCTGTCCAGACTAGAAAACCCAGATCTCGAGACATTAAACGAGGAAGCAATTCAAGATTCCTTTCCTGACGAATATCTTATGGCAGTCCGTGTGAATGAAGCGGTAGAAGACCCTTGGTATGCGGACTATGCAAATTGTTTAGTATCAAGGATCATATCGTACGGGGTTGACATATCATTTAAGAAAGAAATTCTTATAAGACATTAAACATTACATGTGGGATGATCCATGCCTATTCAAATCATGTCCTGACAGAATTATAAGAAGATGCGTATTTGGTAAGGAAATGCAAGAAATTCTAAAACACTGTCATATGAGACCAACAGGAAGGCATTACGGAGCTGACATTACCGCTAGGAAAATATTTAAATTTAGATTTTATTGGCCAACCATTTTTAAGGATAGCAGCAAGGTACATTCGCAATTTGCCGATGCATGTCAACTGGCTGGTAACATAACCTCACGTAAACCAAATGCCCTTAACCAACAAATTATCGTAACGTAAGGGGTTAAAAAAAAAATTCATATTTGGATGCATAGACTTCAATGAGAAAACCAATTCCTATCTTCACGAAATAATAAATATATCCTTGTGGTTGTCGATTATGTTTCAAAATGGGTTGAGTCTGAAGCATTACCCACTAACGATGCTTGGGTGGTAGTTAAATTCCTTAGGAAATTCTTTTCAAGATTCGGAGTTCTAACAACAGTCATAAGTGATCGAGGGATACATTTTTGCAACTCCTTTCTTGAAAAGACATTGAGGAAATACGGTGTGACGCATAGGCTTGCTATACCTTATCATCTGCAAATAAGTGGTCAAACAATTAACGTAGAAAAACATTATTGGAAAAGCAATAATGATAGTAAACGAGAAGAGTTAGAATGGGAAAATCTAAGCTTAAATGATTGGATGAGAATAAGATATGGTAAAATATGCAAGATGACCGGGGAGAGAATTCGCAAAGATTATTGGAGAGAAAGATTTGGAGATGAAGGAGATGATTTAGAAGAAAACTTGGAAGACCCAGAGGAATGCGAAGAAGATAAAGCAAACACAATATTAGGGGTTATTCATGACAAATTAAACAATGATTGGTTTAATAATACAAGTGAAGATGAAGACGATTTAGAAAGGATACTAGATTATTTGAAACCAAGATCATATGACGGATTCAACAACTTAGATGACGAAGCTTATAACAAGAGGAGGTGCAAATTATTGGGAATGACCTATGAGGAACCAAACCTAATTTTAATCGAATAAGCTAAAGTTACTCGATACATCATTGGTCCTGGCGAGACCTATACAAAGGTTAAGGTATTATGTGTTGAGAAGATACCAAGAACTAGGGATAATGTTGCTACAATAAGGGCCAGATTAATGGAAAAAATGGCCCAAAAAGGAAATGACCAAGCAAAGACGTAGAGCCTCTTGAGTCTAACTTAAAGACTCGGTAATAAACAAAAGTGCTTGTTGGGAGACAACTCATCTTTTATTTTTTTTACATATTAGTTGGTTTTCGTTGGTTTCTAACTTTATTTTGCAGGTTTTCTTTATAAGAAAGTGGAATTCGAAGTCCACTTGATTCGTATTCATGTGGTAGTAAGGTCCTGTCTTGGCGCAACCACTTTGGTTACGCCGTAACAGATATTATTACGGCATAAAGTC
Source organism: Tanacetum coccineum (assembly GCA_026074375.1). NCBI lineage: Eukaryota > Viridiplantae > Streptophyta > Magnoliopsida > Asterales > Asteraceae > Tanacetum > Tanacetum coccineum. The sequence continues at coordinate 37,858 of BQNB010021760.1, read as the reverse complement.
CTGTACTTGTTACGCCGTAACCTTCTTAGTTCAAATATAAAAATTTTAAAACCACATGTTTACGGTGTAACCAATACCATTGTTACGCCGAAAACCTTTTCTGAAAACTAAAAATAAGTTTAAAACCTTTTCAAAAACCATGTACAAGTAAATGAACTTTGTGGGTGTGTTCCTTGGAAACCCTCACGAGACTTCACTCGTCTACTTGGGCTGCCAAGTGATTTAAAAGGCTTGTTGCATATGCTAAATGCAACCGTGATTCCTACGAACGTGAGTTAGATTGTAGTGTATATTTATCCTTGAATGGTTAATGCTTGTTGTTATCTAGTGATTTCAGGGGAAAATGAGGTTGTTCTATAGACGCTTGGCAAGAAATCAACTCTTCCAATTATTACTCGGAGAAGAAAGCAACACTCAAGGGAGTCTTTTGCTATAATTCTACTCTTATTTCATTATATCATTTCTTTAATTGTACAATAAAGACATTGTACAAACCAAGTGGGAGTATGGGAGTAGAATTACCACTTGACCTATATTTGCTTTCGATTTCCTAGTTTTCTTTGAAAATGGTGCCAATTTCCTAGTTTTCTTCGATTTCCTAGTTGGAAATCTTAAGAGATCATAAGCGTAGTTTGTGGCTTTTTCTCCCATAAGCTTCTAACCGGACTAATAATACGTGCTCTTTTCAAAAATTAAACTTAAATCAACGATATACGGTGAGTTCATAGCCTCGCCTTTACAAATTTAAATGTTTTATTAAACCCCGCGAGGGAGATACATGCTAGTTTTATAAATTGAACACAAGTAGCTTTTCGGTGTGCTAGACCCGATAAATTGATTAGTTGACTAAAGGTTGACCAACAATTGTTTGCATTTATCGGTGGTTTTAACATATACGTAAAATACTAACATATACGTAAAAGATTTATTTTAAAAAATAATGTTTATCTTATAGATAAACACAATATATATATATATATATATATATATATATATATAATAAATTATAATATATATATATATATAATAAATAAATATATATATATATATATTAATATATATAATTATCGTCTACAAATATACAGCAAGATAATTTGTTTTATATGTGTCAAATTTTGAAACAAAAACTAGAAAAAAGAGTAGATAAATTAATAAAACTATTAGTGATTAAATTTTAGAATAAAATAATGGTTTAAAAGTGTAAATTTATAAATTTTACATGTTTTATTAAACTTTAAAAAAAAAAACAAATCCCCTTCAACTTTTATAACCTCTCGACTTTATATTTTAAAATACAACAAACATAAATAATTTCTTACTTCCAAACAAAGATTTAACATTATCTAATCACATCCCAAATCTACCGAAGACTTTTTGGTGGATTTTTCATTGTTGGTCTGAAATCATGTTGTACAATCGAAGCACATCGAAGGTTCACTTGAGCAGACTCCGGGCTACCTAAAAGGGTAGTTTCGCTGGGATTAGTTGGCTCACAATGTCGAGTCAGAAAACAGGTAAATCAAAAGAAAAATCATCCTCAAGTTCATATACTACGTAATATAGAAAAGATTTAATGAATCTATTATCTTCATATATTTCGATAATACTCCATAACATAACTTATAAAACAGAATAATATAAAAACATGTATAATAAAAAAACCACAAAAACTATATGTGTCAAAAATATGATAAAAGAAACTTAAAAAACGGAACTGATATTATAAACTAGAAGGACCCAAGTGTAAAAAAATAAATCCTACCTTATTCCCAGCGTACAACAACTAAAAAACCAAAAAAAAAACATAAAAAACTAATTCCCCAAATTGCCATCTATATCCGCACGCACCACTCTTTGATTCCTAAAACATTTAACCACAACATGGAGAGTGTAGAACCTGAATCTATTCCAGACACATATGTGGTGAATGAGAATGATAGTAATATTATTTCTGATATACCAAATATGGATCCGGATAGAGATAAGGAAGAACATGATTATGAGCAATGATTCATCTTCAATAGTGGGCAAATATCGAATATCCGGATATATATATATATATATATATATATATATAGTAGGGATCCAGTGAGAAGTAAATTAAAATAAGAAGTTGTGAGAAGTGACTAAAATCACACATTTGAGATGCAACGACTTTCATTAGATGCATTTCTATTCATTAAGATGCACCATTTTGAGTTTTGAACGTTAATTTGATGCGTGGATGGTGCAAATTGATTTTCATGATTTTGGCACATGGAGAGGAATAAAAAACAAGAGAAAAAATGAAATGCATCTAATATACGTATATGCATCTAATTAAAAGCTAGAAAACACATTACGATGCGTTATAATGCATCTAAGATTATAGAGATGCATCTAATTTAAGTCGGTGCATCTCGAATATGCGGTTATAGTTACTTCTTATCCTTCTTATTTTAAGAAAACTTCTCATTTGATCCTAACTATATATATATATATATATATATATAATAGGGAATTTTAATGGGAGATGCATCTATTTTTGTAGGTGCATCTTAAATGTGTGGTTGTGGTTTCTTCTTATCATTCTCATTTTAAGTTTTCTTCTTATTTGATCATAACTCTATATATATATATATATATATATATATATATATATATATATATATATATATATATATATATATATATATATAATATAAGCAAATTGGGCAAATCACTCTTGTGAAAGAGTAATAAGCTAATTACTAATAAAATATATTACCGGAAAGTATTGATTAGAAAATTACCCTTAGGAAATGATAAAGTTCAAATCGTTCCCGAGTCGTTTTCCCAACGAAGTGTGAAGATTGAAAATCTTGTTTCGGTTCGTGATCGCGTGCTTGAATATTTGATATTTTAGATTTTGGATTCTAAATCTAACAACGCAAAGGGAAAGCATATAAAGGCACGCTAATCTAGAAATTAAGGCAATTTAAAATTCTAACGACATTTAAAACAATTAAAAGCTAATTAATAACTAAAATTTTCTAACTAATTAATTAAAAATGACAAATTAAAACTCTAAAAACTCAAAATGCAAATTTCTTAAACTAATTTTTAAAAAACAAAAAATATTTTTTTGAATTTTTAACCTATTTAAAACTATTTTTAAAACTAAATAATACTAAAAATTAAACTAAAAATACTAGACTTAATTCTAAAAATTTGAGAAAATTTATAAAAAAACTAGAACTAATTCTAAGGGTTTACAAAGAAAAATGGTTCAAAAAGCTAAAGCCAATAAGCTGTTAAAAATCAGATAAGCTAAATAAGCTTAAAACTAAAACAAGTATAAAGGATAAATGGTGCACTAGTATGACAGAAAAGACCCAAGGGCGCAATGGTTAAGATGTGTGTGTGGTGTGAGGGAGGTCACAGGTTCGAGTCCTGTTACCTAACTTTTTGTAAAAACATTTTTTTATTTTTCTTTTTGAAAAAGCTAAAGAATAAGCAAAAATAAGAAACTTTAATAAAAGAGTTTTTGCCAGAACTTATTAATAAGCTAGATAAGATCAATTAAAAGCTACAGTTTCTAGTTAAAACTGTTTTGATATTAAGCTAAAACTGTTTGGCTTTATGGGACTTAATAAGCAATAAGAAAAACAAATAAGCTGAAACAGACCCTAACCTAGACTCATTAAGCACTAGCAACTAGAATTAAGCTAACAAAATAAGCTGAAAAGCAACAAAATGCAATAAGACAGTTTACTCTAAAAAGGAACTTAAAAGACTTTTTCTACTTTTTAAGCTAAGAATTAAGGACTAATAAGCACTAGGTAAAAGCTAAAAGTTAAAAACAGATAAAGTACTAAACTCAAAGTACTCAAATAAGCTGAAATTAAGCAAATTAGTTCAAGAAATAAGCTAGAAAAGATAATTGAAAAGGGACAGTTTACACTACATGTTTTTGGACTTTTAGTATAAATTGACTCTTTTAAAGCTTAAAAATTAAGACTCAAAAACACTTTAGACAACTGAAAACTTGAAACAGATTTAGAACAAACTACAATAAGCTAAATTTAACAAAAAATATCCTAAATTAAGCTAGGAATTTAGCTCTAATGATCTGCAAATTCAGACCTTTAAACACTAAAACTTCTTGACTGACTTTGCTCTAAAACATTTAAACTGCTTTCCCAACAACTTTTAACTCAAAACAGATGTTTAAAGCTGCAAATGAACCAACTTAGAGCACAAATTCCACATTTCAAATAGACTTTAAGACACATTCAGCAAATAAGCCTTTTGAAGAACAAATGGAATAGCATATTTGACTTTTTGATGAAACAAACTATCAAACCTATCAAAACTTATTTTTAGCTTAGGAAAACTATTATTGAGACTTACTTAGAGTTGATGAAACTGATTTAATCACAAAAAACAAGCTGAATACCATTTTCCTAATTTACAACTGCTTATCCCAAACACCACTTTAAAACATAAAAAGTCTAATTTTAAGCTTAAACAGATCTTAAAAAGCCTCAAATTGCTAAAATAGATTAAGCACTATGACACTTAAGGACAAGTAAGTAGAAACCTAAGGAGGATAAGCTCTAGATAATAAGCTACACTAATAAGCTAATTTGACTTAAAATAGGACAGATTCTAATAAAACTCCAAACAAACTAAATCTAATCTACAAACTAGACATTAAAAGCTATTTGAAGACAGGATAAACAAATAAGCAACATCAATAAGCACAAATAAGCAATTTAATAAGCTGTAAAGGAAATTGAGCTAGAAAATGAAATTAGAAACATACCTGGTCCTTTGCTTAAACAAGGACTTATAATGCTCTTTAGAGCTTATCTACAAGCTCCAGCTTATTTACATAAGCTGGTACAAGCCTATAAGCCCATCCATTTCTGGCTTATCTTCCAATTTAAGCATTTAATGACTATTTGAGTGATTTGAATGATTAGCTTATTCAGTTAAGCCTTATACAAGCTTAACTGAATAAGAACTAGCTTATTAGGTAATAAGGAGCTTATTGAGCTTATTAGGTAGTTTCCAAACACATGTTAAACGAAATTGTATTAAAGTGAAATATAAATTCAATACACAATTTAAAAGTAAACTGGACTTTTATTGATAATGAAAAGATTACAAGCTTAGAAAAGGAAATTACATTAACAAAAAAACAATAAGATGAAAATATGTTAAAGCTACTACTAAAAGCTAGATTAAAAACTCCATATCTTTGTGTGAAATCCTCTCCCTATTTATAGCTAGCAAGAGATGATTCTAGACCTTGAGGAGCATCCTTAAGCTTCAATCCTAGCCCTTCAATCATAACAGACTCTCAACCATCCATTTTGAGCCCTTAGATCCCCTCCACGTCTCATTATCTAATGAATTTGCTTGGGATTGCCAGCGTGTCAAGGAATGATGCAAACGTGCCACATTGGCCTTCTAGAAAGGATGGGACGTGTGTGGAATGGTGGATTTACCCGTACTCTTTGTTGCAGGGTGAAAATGAAAAAGAAGATCCATAGTAACTTTAGGGGCGTGTTCTTATTATTCAAACTTGGATTCAGACTTTGAGTTTGGGCTTTCTTTTTATATCTTGGGCCTTGACTTGGATTAGTTCTGACTGGATTTTGGAATTTAATAAAGGCTTATATTTTGGACTAGGATTAATATTATTCAAATGTTAATGGGCTAACCCAGCCCATAAAATGGGTACGGGTTGACCCATTAAAGATGAATACGCCTTCGGCGTTGTTTTCTCACGCTCTTCCAGTCTCGTGCTCGTTTTTGTCCTTTTGGCTTCATTTTTGTCCATTTTTTATGTATCCAATACCTGCACAATACAATTAACAAAACACACATATACAATGTATTTTTAATGTATTTTTGGTCATTTAAGCTCATTTTAATAAGGAAAATTAATATGTGATTAAACACATATCAAGCAACAACGTGATTTCTTTGCTTCTTTGATCATAACCTCAAATGTGATGTAGAAAAATGTAATAAGGTTAATCACGAAGCCCAACAAGCGAATGCCTTATTAACGAACGAGCTTGAGAGACATAAGGAAAAAGAAAAACATTTTGCAAAAGATAAGACAATTGAATCTCAATACTGCAAAAATATTAAGCTTTTAAATGATGAAATTTCAAACCTTAAATCTCAAGCTTGTGAAAAAGATAAGACATTCGCCAAGGAAAATGAGAAGTATGATGAGTATGTCCAACCGCTCTTAAAAAGGAAAAATGAACTTGAAAAGAAAAATCAAGAGTTTTTGAAATAAATAAACGATCTTGATAACAGACTTCAAAAAGAAGGACAAACTGATCAAACTCTTCGAATGTTGCTTCCAAAAGAAGACAATGTTAATACGGGAAAACAAGGTCTTGGCTTTAAGAACCAAAATGATGATGTGAATCCAAGTTTATTAAACAAAGCCAAGGAGTTAGCACCATGCTTGTATAACATTTATGAAATGGGAAAAGACTTGCTTTCTGATCATAAGATCATTTCTGAAGAGGAATTAAAATGTGAAGCTGAAAAATGTTTGAAAGTAAAACAAAGAAAATCCCTACTCTCGTATCATGGCTTTGTATATGCTGATACTCAATTTGAAGAACCACCAAAAGTTCATTTGAAAAGAAGAAATGTTAATTTGAAAAAAACATTTGGAACAAACTTAAAATTTGAAAGAACATTTGGAACAAGCTCAACTGAGAGATCATGATCCAAAACTTTGGAACCGTCTTCCAATGAAATACTTTTGCTATGTCAGGCAGGCAATGATCAAGTTTGAAAAACACACATTTCCAAAATTAGAACTTAATCAAGATGAATTGTTTAGAATGAGTTTTGAACAGAGTTATGACCAAAACATCAATACGAGAGTTCGAAATCAATTGTCTGATGAATTTGAACCTTTAGTTAAAAACGTCAATCTTTAGCTAAACTACTTTGAAAAGAGTCTTGTCAAAGAAATGAAAGATGATTTAAAGTACATCATGTCTCTTGAAGACGAGTTTGATGAAACGTGTTTAATTTTGGACATTCAGCAAGAATTTTTCAAAACCCAGTTTGAGTCAGTCAAATCAGAGTCATATAGCCATGTGTACGAGAATGAGATTTTTGAACAAAACTCTTCTTTGGAAAATGAAAACCGCTGTCTCAAACAGACCATAACTAAAATTTCAAAACAAGCTGCCGATGTCAAAGAAGAAAAAACGAAACGATGTGCCCAATACGAAAAGGAAATTGCAAAACTGGAGGCATATTTCATTTCTCTTGAACTTAATTCTCAAAACAAATCTTCGTCATCCGTGCAAAATGGTCATGTTTTAAGTGATAAAAGTTATGAAGCCAAAATCAAGTTTGACACTGAAGATCTTGAAACCATCAACATTGAGTCAGAATTCAGTGTCGCTTCATTACTAAAAGAAAATGAACACTTGAAGAAGATTTACCAAAACCTATTTGATTCAATCAATCATTCACGAGTTTAGACAGAAAGTTCAACGTTTCTCAAACTGAAGCAGAAAATTTAAAGTCTAAGTTGTCTGAATTTGCGAATAAAAAGTTTGATAAAGTTTTTCAAAAGATTGAATCAATGAAACAGAAAAAGTTTGACTCTTGAATCTCAAATGATCTCCTTCAAAAATATTTGTATGATTCTGATCCATCAAATGTTGAATCAGAATCGGAGGAGAAAAATATTCTTTTCGGAAATGAAACATCAAGTTTTGAAACAAAGATTAATAAGCTCAAAATAACTTTAGCTCAGAAAACAAAATATTTTGAGGATGCCAAAGATGATTTTTCAAATAAAACGGACAAGTTCGAAACATAATTTGAAAAACTTGAAAAGAAAAGTGTTGTCCTTGAACGATAATTGGATCGTAAGATTCAAGATTCTAAAGCTAAAAATAACAGTTTTTGAAACAAATTGCTTCTTTAGAATCAAAGTTAGCATCACAAGATCTTATTTCAAACCAAAAAGAATATAGTGAGTTGACAATATCATACAATGCCCTAAAATCAAAGTTTGATACTCTTAATCGAGATAAAGGAAAATCTCCTATATCAAACTTTTCAACACCAAAAGTAAGTGATTCACCGAATATTTACATGGGTGAATCTTCCAAATCATTTCCAACGAGGGTGTCTCTGTCTACAACCTATTCTTTGCAAAAAGATAGGAAGTTTTCTTAGAAATCTCATATTTATGAAACACCTACTCCTCAAAAGGTTTTGAACTCAAGTGAGTCAAGAAAGAAGAGGCATGTTTTTCAAACTTCAAACTCTCGCTTTACACCGGTAAAGCAAGTATGGTGACCAAAGCAAACTCATTTAAAACCGTTTAAATATTCTAAATCAGAAATGCTTTCACTGCAATACAAGAATGACTCTGCTTTAAAAATTCCAAACAATGAAAGATTTCCATTCATTTTAAAAATGAATTTTCAAAATGAAACACCGGTTTTCAACAATAGATGGAAATCATCCTCATCATCAAGATTTAAAACTCCTCAAGAAACACAAGGTTTTTATAATCAATGGAAAAACAAAAGGGATTTTAAATCTTTGTTAATTCAACGAGCAATATATCCAAAGGAAACACCGGTTTCTAGTCCTCGTTGGAATTCAACTTCTTTGCATCGAATTGACACAACCTTCAAATTGTTTTTACAATTTGGTAACCCCGTTTGCACCGTGCTTAAATGGGTTCCAAAGGTTGTTGTCAAATTTGATAAATTAATGGCTTCTGAACAACTCGGTTTAGGACCCGAGCTTAAACTGATGACTCTTGGAACAATCAGTTCAAGACTCGTGCCAAATTATTCTTCTTCTACAACTTATGTACCACCAACAAAGAAAGAATGGGATATTCTATTTTAGCTAATGTTTGATGAGTACTTTAATCCTCCTCCAAGTGTTGTTTCTTCAGTTCGTGCATCTGCTGCTCCAAGACCAGCTGATCCAACCGGTACACCTTCGTCAACCACTATTGATCAAGATGCACCTTCTGCAAGTACCTCACCAACACAGGAGACTCAATCCCCAGTCATTCACCAGGATGTAGAATAATAGTTACATGTCAATGAACCTTCACTCTTAGATAACGATCCCTTTCTTGGTGTTCTCAATCCAGAAACTAGTTCTGAAGAATCTTCTTTAAGGGATGTTATTCCAATAACTATACAGTTACCAAACCCACCATATGAACACTTGGACTAAGGATCATCCCTTAGAAATGTGATCGGCAATCCTTCCAGACATGTCTCAACTCATAAACAGCTACAAACCGAAGCCATATAGTGTTTCTTTGATGCTTTCTTCTCATCAATCAAACCAAAGAACTTTAAAAAAGCATTGCTCGAACCTTTCTGGATCGATGCTATGCAGGAAGAAATTTACAAGTTTGAACGACTGGATGTTTGGAACTTGTACCTTGTCCAGATTTCGTCATGATAATAAACTAAAGTGGATCTTCAAAGTTAAGCAAGATGAATTTGAAGGGGTACTAAAAAACAAGGCAAGGATCGTAGCTAAGGGATATCATCAAGAAGAGAGAATCGATGTTGAAGATTCTTTTGTACATGTTGCCCGCATAGAAGCAATCAGAATCTTCATGTCAAATGCCGCCAACAAGAATATGACTATCTACGAGATGGATGTCAAGACAACTTTCTTAAACGGCGAGCTACGTAAAGAAGTTTATGTGAGTCAACCGGAAGGCTTCGTAGACCAAGACAATCCTACCCATGTGTACAAGCTAAAGAAGCCCTCTACGGCTTAAAGCAGGCTCCACGTGCGTGGTGTAACATGTTGTCAAGCTTTCTACTATCATAAAAGTTCTCCAAAGGTGCGGTCGGCCCCACGTTATTCACATGGAAAGAAGGCAAAGACATACTCATGATACAAATTTATGTCGATGATATAATCTTTGCATCTACATATCCTAGTCTATGTTATAAATTTGTTTATAAAATAAGTTCTAAGTTTAAGATGTCAATGATAGGCAAAATGTCATTTTTCCTTGGACTTCAAATTTCTCAAAGTCCCAGAGGCATCTTTATAAACCAGACTAAATATGCTTTAGAAACTCTTAAGAAATATGGCATGGATTTATGTGACCCGGTTGATACACCTATGGTGGATCGAGCCAAACTGGATGAAGATCTATAGGGGAAACTAGTTGATGCCACTCACTATCGTGGCATGATTGGCTCCCTTATGTATGTTTCATCCAGTCGACATCATCTTGTCTTTGATGTATGCATGTGTGCCCGGTATCAGGCACGGCCTACCGAAAAGCACTTACATGCTGTTAAACGGATCTTTCGATACCTAAGAAGAACCCCAAATATGGGACTTTGGTACTCAAAAGATACCATTATTGCACTAACTGCTTATGCCGATGCTGATTACGTTGGTTGCCAAGATACTCGTAGAAATACATCTAAAAGTGTTCAATTTTAGGAGACGGACTTGTAAACTGGTCCTCAAAGAAGCAGAAAAGCACTACTATCTCTAGTACAGAGGCAGGATACATCGCCTTATCTGGATGTTGTGCTCAAATTCTATGGATGAGAACACAACTGACAGACTATGGATATGAATAACAAAATTCCTCTATACTGTGATAACAAAAGTGCTATCACCCTTTGCTGTAACAACGTCCAACATTCAAGGTCAAAGCATATTGACGTCCACTATCATTTTATCAAAGAACAAGTTGAAAATGGTGTGGTGGAACTTTACTTCGTCAAGACAGAATATCAGTTGGCAGATATCTTCACAAAAGCTTTACCTCGAGAAAGATTTGAATTTCTACTCAACAAGCTTGGAATGAAAAGTATGTCCCCTGAAAATCTGAAAAGACTGACTGAAGAAACAAAAGAGTAATGGTGGTATCTCTTCTTGTATCTTATGTAAATATATAAAACACATAAAAACTCAAAAAAGATTTTACATTTATATAAATTTTTACAAAAAGAAAATAGAAAAATATAAAATCAGAAAATGACAAAAATATGTTTTCATGACATGTCTTCTGGAATCGATAATATTTACGGCCTTAGAAATGTCATTCAATAATGACACGGTGCTGTAAATAAAGTTCGAGCAGAAGTTGTAAATATTTTCAAAACATGTCATTGGCTTACTTTAACACTCTACGCAGCGGAACCAATAATTGGGTGTTAATTCATAGCACAATCACATAAGAATATAAAGAACGACTCGAAAAGAGACGTTATAAAACATTAGTTCCATTCTTGAAATCAGAGTACAAAGTTGTCCACAAGATCGTCACCGTAAAATAACATAAGTTTTAAAAGACATCTACATAAAGCTTTTGAAGAATGGAACAAAGACAAGTTTATGAAAACTTTTGCGCAATACTCCTCGTCCATGCCAAGTCATCATCATTGATTACCTGAGATAAAATATGCTAAAAAGTCAACGAAAAATGTTAAGTGAATTCATAGAGTTTATATGAGTATAAAGAGATTAGAACACAAGTTTTATAATCATCGAGTAACTTGTTGTACACCAAGTTATTAGCTACCAATGCAATGAGCTCGTGACACCGACACATTTATACTGCAACTAGTGCATAATAATAATAATAATAATAATAATAATAATAATAAACATTTTCCCCCATTAGTTTGGTACATTGCCACGTACTTACTAAAATCTCAATATAATATGTCCGTACATTGGGTGTTCCCGCTATGGATGCATCCCCAAACACCAAACCGGGTTGTCAAGCCCATTAATCTATTAATTGTATTAGTGTCTGCCCATCATAAGTAATTAACGGTTCATGATTGGGGTCTTTTGGCAATAGGTACTCATGCATTTATTCAATTTATCGGGTCTAGCACACCGAAAAGCTACTTGTGTTCAATTTATAAAACTAGCATGTATCTCCCTTGCGGGGTTTAATAAAACATTTAAATTTGTAAAGGCGAAGCTATGAACTCACTGTATATAGAAGATGATTTAGCGAGAAATCAACTAAGAGAAGAAGCACCAACGATTTAGCTGCGACCTAAAATACGTGACACGACTTATTATTATAAGGAAAAATAGATACATAGAAATAATTTACATGATCATGAGATATATATCCAAGATATGCGTGGCATTGCATAATGACCTAACCTAAGTATTTTCATCCCTCAATTAGTATACAACCTGAGTTTATATCTAATTAAACACCTACTAAGTTTCGCTTATTAACTCTTGTTTTACTAATGTGTATCTATACTTTTTATAATTTATGAAAAGACGTAAAAATCCAGATTCTGGATTTAACCCGACTTAATGGATCCCTAACTCTTAATCCGTAAAGGCTATGAATACGAGGCTTTCGCCCCTGGAAAGACCTTTGAGTCTAGTTTCCAGAATGTAAGGCCTCGTCATCTAATTAGTTTCCAATCAATAGTAAATGACATTTAAGTACCTGACTACCCAACCAGAAATTTTACAAAACTAAAACCCCCTTACGGAAACGGCCATAAATCCTAAACCATAAAAGCTATTGAAGTGAATCCACTTGGAGATGTTAGGTATATGAGTCTACTACTGGAATCAATTTTCTGTTCCCACATTTAAGAGTATTAACCTAGAGTTTAACTTGTTTTCCAAACGATGTTCTAGAATCGACTAGTTTCCGTAAAACGGCCATAAATCCCTCATCCGGAATCGATACAAAACCATCCAATTCGCCACATGAATCTTAGAACTATATCTATCCAACCATGTAATTTAATGATAGGCTCCAGGCCAAAATTGTTTAGAAAAAGCCACGTTTACCTACTGATCTAAAACTGCCCTTAAATTCTACCTCTAAATCAATCCAAAACTCATTCAAATCACTAATTAACCCAATGCAATGCCAGTACATACCTTATAAACATATTTCATAATCATCAAACTTCATGTACATGATCAAACCAAGATCAAACACACTAAGAGCATGCATGCTCATAAAAATCAAAATCAAACACATGCACTTAACATAGGATTAGATCAAAATAAAAAAGTTTGAAAATCACTTACAAACACAATAGAAACCAATAAAGAGATTAAAATATTTTCTTCCTTTTTTTCTTGTTTAGCCGAACCCACAAGACACAAATCTTCACAAACCCTAACTTTCTTTTACCCAAAATCTTACAATATCAATTACAATGAAACTTTTATGCCTTCTTCACCATCAAGATTAATAAAAACCCTAGAAATCAAGATTTAGAAAAATACTTGCATGTTGATTTTTGGAGAAAAGAAGGGTAATGGTTAATGTAGGAATGTTTAGGGTTTAGTGTAGGATTAATTTGGAGTAGAATGAGATGATTAAGATGGATTTTTAACAATGAATATGGTGGTTTTTAGGATCTGTTTGTCGAACAGAAGGATAAGGGAAGAACAAGAAGACCGATGGTCCTTTTTTGAACGTTGTATTATGTGTGTGTGTTTTATGGAAGGGATTTTAGTGGTATTATGTCTCTATTTATAGAGAAGTTTATAAAAGGCTAGTAAATCTTGCATTTTTTTCTAAAAAAATCATAGGGTGCGTTTGATTTACTTAATAACCGGCCCTCCCTATAAGGGTGGGCTTGGTTGGGTATTTTGTTTGGTAAATTTTTGTATTACGTGATTTCTCAGCCCATTAACTAATCTAGCTCGTTATTTGTTATAAAATCACGATTTTTGACGCGGTTTCGGCCAAACACGAATAAAAGTCAAAAAATACTAAAATCAAATAATTAAGCTCTCGAAGCTAAAATATGGAATGGCTGATTTCTCGATCGCTAAAACGAATAATTATCCAAAGTATGACTCGCGAGTATTTAAAATTGACGATTTAAAAAAAACCGGCTATAATAATAAATTAAATTCTATAAAATTTATAAAATAAAAACAAAGCTCGGGATAAATAGTGACCTTAAATACGAAATGTTACATCCTCCTCCTCTTAGAGGAGCGCCGTCTCGGTGCTCGATTGGCCTTGCTCGCCGTCAGTTTACTTGCTAAAAGATGAGGATACGGCCTTGATTTAGTTGTTTGACCTGATGGTCCATGATTCTTACAGGATCCTCGATAATTTGTAGCTTGATGACTAGTCGAAATGCATCTAGTGGAAAGGCAAGGTTTAATGAGGTAAACGTCTCCTTGGGTTCAAGACGCGAAAGGTGATATGGATTCTACTGAGTTCCCGAGGTAGTTTGAGTTGTATAGCTTGCTAACGTGTTCGAAGGGTTCAAGAAAATAATTAAGTAGGACCGTAACCGAATATGGAATAAATAATAGTTAATGCATAAAATGTTCGATTTTTGGGAATATGAATAGAAAGTTGATTTTGATAAAAAAATTGGCGACTACTCCCAGCATAGCATGATCCTTCGGCTATGTATAATTGAGGACTAACGATGCAATGCTCGTTTTCGTCAAACTAGTGTTATGTATATAATGTTATTAAATGGTTTTATATTGTAATAAAATAGTTCATATGGTGGATGTAAAATGGCTCATATGATGACAACAGAATAGTTTATAAGACAGTAGTAAAATGGTTTATAGTATAGTAGCAAAATGGTTCATCGGATGATTCTGAAAATGTTTATAAGGTCTTATTCAAACGATTTGGGAAGTAATCTAAATGATTCATAAAATGGAAACGAAATAGTATATAAGTTGACAATAATTTAGTTTATAGAAAACCAGTAACACAGTTTATGAGCTAACAGTAAAATGGTTTATTAGATGACATCAGGGTTGTTTATAAAGCGATAGATCTTAGCAAGTATAAAGATCATTCGAACAAACGTAGAAGTATTCAGAGAAAATGAACATAGAGAGCCATTTGTTCCAACAAATCGCGAATCGGAATGCTATAGAGAGTCATTTGTAGAATTTATCGTTACAAAATGATTAAGAACTCGAATTATCGATTAACAGTAGATAGAAGTAAGCATCAAAGGTATCAAAACATATCAACGCTCAAAAGAAATTAGTGTAAGGAGTTAATCGATTGACAAAATGAACGTAGAAAGTCGTTTGATATCGGCTGAACTTAGGAGTTTGACTTTTTGGTGGTATGATTCTTCAAATTCACACGAAGTAGCGAGCAAAAGAATGAGGTGCTAACAAACCAGAAACTAAGAAACACGGTGATGAAACAACAACAAAGATAAACCCTTCATTTATCTGATAACAACTCACACAAAGGAGAAGAATACGAATAAAAGGAATCGATTGTAGTTTAATAACTATAAGAGAAATACCCATAGAATCCACACGTGCGTCCTAAATTTATTTATTAAGATACTCTCACTAATAGTATTACACTCGTAATTAGTTTATGCCACTTTTCCGAAAAGTTTCCCTTTTTAGAAAGTTACTATTTTAGGAAAGTTTTTATTTTTAGAAAGTTACAATTTTTAGAAAGTCCGGATATTCGGAGACATTAATATTGTTAAATGAAACATTATGTTTCCCGTCAATACCGACCTATCTATTATTTATATACTATTCTTATTTCCCACATTATGACTATATATATATATATATATACTATCTATATATATCTATATTTATATATTTATTATATATTATTACAAGCCCGTTGAACACGCCTAGCCTATTACAATACAAGACCTAGTTTGACTTTATAAGACCGATAACATTCTTGTTTGACTTAATAAAATAAAGGCTAACAAATATATATATTATCTAAATATATCCGTTAACATTTTACAAGCTTAAATGGACTCTAAAACGCTCAAACTACCACTTCTTGACAAAAATCAGCAAATAATCCAGCTTTTTCTAAGTTTGACTTTTATTATATATTTTTCTCAATTCTGACCCGTTCAAAACGACCCACTAAAAGACATTTTCACGACTCGGACTCTAAAGCATTTTGATGTAAAACGACATTTCGGACAACTTTTTAGTTTTAGCCGAAACTCGAAACCCAACGGAAAATGACCAAAATACCCCTTCAAGTTTCTGCAGAAAATTATTATAAAAACGCAGATTTGTGTTTGAGTTTTTGACCTGTCATAAGGCGTTTTTAAACTTAGATCGCCTTGCGAAAAAGTAAAACGGTATTTTAAACAACTTTTTAGTTTTATCCGAGACCCAAAACTCGACAGAAATGGACTAAAACGCCCTTATATCAGATCTGATGCAATTTAAATAAAAAGAAAAAACGCAGATTTTGCTCTAGCTTTTAGACCCGTTATTACTCATTTCTAGACTTGGTTATCCTCACGGGAAAGTAAAACGGCCTTCCTAACAACATTTAGCTTTCGGCCGCCGAAACGGACCCGAAAGTGACGAATATACCCTTTTAAAAATCTGACAGCAATTATTATTTTCTCGAAAAGCTGAATTTTTAGTAAAAATTTTCCTAACTTCAATTGGTCGTAAAAACTTCATTTTTAGGAGTGACGGGACGATCCTTATATGGAAACGACCAGAAAAACAAGCTCTACCATTTTATTAAATCAAAATTTAACTTTAACATTTTTACGACACTCAAAAGGGGTGATGAAATTTTCTGCATTAAACGACCCGTTTCAATACTCTACCAAACGCCATTTTCACCACATCACAACTTCACAATGCGCCTAAACTAACCTACCTCCGTCATCTAATCACTTTCAATTATCCACTTTCATCTAACACCATCCTAGCGCACTATCATGTGGATTCCACGTCAAGCAATTTGAATAAAAAAAATATACGCATAAAAATAATATAGAGAAGAGGCTCACACGAATGACTATGAGCGAGAATAAAATCAAAACGCGAATTCTTCTTGTTTCCCTTTTCTTAGTCGAATCTCACAAAACCCCAAAACAATAACCCTTAGCTACTTGATCACTCAAATCTGTAAATAAATCTTAATCTTAAAACCTTCCTAATTCCTAATCCAGGGATGATAAAAATATAAGGTTTTCGCCTACGAAAACCATTTCGAGTCTATTTTCTATAAATGTAGGGCCTACTGCCCATAACGTTTTAGATCCTAGGTGAAATTAGCATTTTTCCTTTCAATACGAGTGCAATTTATTTTTCTCGATTTTACATATTCACCTTTTTTGATGTATCTCCTAAACCGTGTATCTGCAACGACCGAAACGACCGCTCATATCTAAGCTTGTTCGATATCTAGAACCTACAGTTTTACATATTTAGGTATTTCTATATAAATTTTTGAACTTATTACTCATTCAAATTCTGGTCTTGATTTTTGACTAGTTTTGCCGTTTTGGCGATAACTCGTTCGTCGGGCGTCGATATGACTCCATCCGAATTCCCATATATACCTAAGATGTTTCTATACCTCCTAGTCAAATTTCCCAGGCCTTCATAGACCAAATATATTTTGAAACATACCCAACAAGATATTGTTCCAAAAGCAATCCCTAGGAATTTGTGATTAAAATTTGTGTCTTACGGAAATGAGCGTAATTTGAAATCTTTTGACGCTATTGATGTGAGGTCAGTGGGTGGTGATAGCCCTAAGGGTCCTCTACAAATACCATATTTCCCTTTTAAAATTTTTAATATAAAAATATAGAGTTATTTTTGTTTTCCTCAACGGTGTACCAGATTTAACTAGTTTTAGTAAAACGGCGATATCTTGCTCATCCGAAAGAGATGGCCCTATCTAAAGAACCACATGCACTTAAGACATATACCTACATTCCTATTAACTTTCCTAGGTGCCTTATGACAAAAAATTATTCGTAATTTACCCTACAACCTACTGGTTACAAACTACCCTAAAAACCTATTTCAAAATCCAACCAAACACCATTTTAATTCCTCTAAACCCTTATACAAAGGCCTGCTTAAGTATTTAACACACTTTTAAACACAAAAACTTATGAATTTCTAGAATCAAGGGTTTAAGACTCACTTGTTAGGGATCGATACAAGAGAATCAAAACATGAACACACAAATTTTACTTAAAAGTTCCAAAAGTGGACGTTCCCCGCCGACACATTATGCGGGAATAAATGAATAATCATTTTCCAAAAGAATGAAGGGTTATGAGGTGACATATTAAAGTCGTAATTGAATTAGTCTGCATGTCTTCATGGAACGGATTACGGAATGACGTAAGCATTTCAAGAGTATGAGGTGAGTGTTCAAACTTAGAGTCAAATAGTGGGATAACCAATGGAATTGACAAACTTTGTCGAACTTTGATATCATCCAAAAGGGAATTATCCAAAATCACGAGAAGTTTTAGAGGTAATTACATCACTAGCAATTACTTGAGAAAGTATTAGGGATCGTTGTATTACTCGCATCGTCTTGAAGACAAACGAGACTATTGTGTCAATCACAATGTCTTAGAAAAGCTTTAGTATTCATATAGGCAGCCTTCATATAAAAATATAGAGGCACTCTACAAAGTAGACATAAGTGATCGAAAATAGTCAACACTTATATAAATTACTTTTATATAAGTAGATAGTGGTACTCACAGAAATAATTATAAGAGATCGAGAAGAAGGTAACTCATATATGCAGGTATCCTTATATAATACCAATATTGATGCTCGAGGGAGTTAATGAGAAATCAGGAAGTACGCGATAAGCGGAGTGGTTAATATTTATATAACTGACCGATATAAGGTAAATAGGTAGCGGTAATCCCAAAGATAAGCGTAAAAGATGGAAAAGGAAATCAAGTATTATGAAATCAGTATCCATATAATACTATTAGAGATGCTAAAGGAAGTATATAAGGGATCGGGAGGTCGAGGATTTGCCATGATAATCTGCAAATCACGCAAGAATAAATATATATAAGGTCACTACATAGATAAAAATTTATGCAGTATATGAATGAATGCAAATGCATTAAAATGAATATGATGATTTAACAATGATTTATTTAAACATGTAAATAAATGCAAAAGCTTTAATATAAAGTTTAACAATCGATATATATCTCGATATGTATCATAGTATTTATTTAATAAATACTTAACAATAATGCACCCGAAGCGTGCATAATTACTAAAATAGTAATCACAAGTATGACTTGAACGGGAAACACGAGGAGCCTTAGCGAACGAAAAATAGAGAAAGAAAGTTATAGTTTAGGTTTTTGAAAAATGACCTAGTTCTCTATAACAACCTGGCTCTGATACCAATCTTTAACACCCTAAAATTTATACGCAGCGGAACCAATAATGGGGTGTTAATTCATAGCACAATCACATAAGAATATAAAGAAAGACTCAAAAAGAGACATTATAAAACATTAGTTCCATTCTTGAAATCAAAGTACAAAGTTGTCCACAAGATCATCACCGTAAAATAACATAAGTTTTAAAAGACATCAACATAAAGCTTTTGAAGAATGGAACAAAGATAAGTTTATGAAAACTTTTGCACAATACTCCTTGTCCATGCCAAGTCATCATCCTTGATTACCTGAGATAAAACATGCTAAAAAGTTAACAAAAAACGTTGAGTGAATTCATAGAGTTTATATGAATATAAAGAGATTAGAACACAAGTTTTATAATCATCGAGTAACTTGTTATACACCAAGTTATTAGCTACCAATGCAATAAGCTCGTGACACCGATACATTTAGACTGCAACTAGTGCATAATAATAATAATAATAATAATAATAATAATAATAAACATTTGCCCCCGTTAGTTTGGTACATTGCCACGTACTTACTGAAATCTCAATACAATATGTTCGTACATTGGGTGTTCCCGCAATGGATGCTTCCCCAAACACCGAACCGGGTTGTCAAGCCCATAGATCTATAAATTGTATTAGCGTCTGCCCATCATAAGCAATTAACGGTTCACGATTGGGGTCTTTTGGCAATAGGTACTCATGCATTTAATCAATTTATCGGGTCTAGCACACCGAAAAGCTACTTGTGTTCAATTTATAAAACTAGCATGTATCTCCCTCGCGGGGTTTAATAAAACATTTAAATTTGTAAAGGCGAGGCTATGAACTCACCGTATATAGAAGATGATCAAGCGAGAAATCAACTAAGAGAAGAAGCACCAACGATTTAGCTGCGACCTAAAAGACGTGACGCGACTTATTATTATAAGGAAAAATAGATACATAGAAATAATTTACATGATCATGAGATATATATCCAAGATATGCGTGGCAATGGATAATGACCTAACCTAAGTATTTTTCATCCCTTAATTGGTATACAACCTGAGGTTATATCTAATTAAACACCTACTAAGTTTCGCTTATTAACTCTTGTTTTACTAATGTGTATCTATACTTTTTATAATTCATGAAAAGACGTAAAAATCCAGATTTTAGATTTAACCCGACTTAATGAATCCATAACTCTTAATTCATAAAGGCTATGAATAAGAGGCTTTCGCCCCTGGAAAGACCTTTGAGACTAGTTTCCAGAATGTAAGGCCTCATTATCTAATTTGTTTCCAATCAATAGGAAATGACATTTTAGTTCCTGACTACCCAACTAGAAATTTTACAAAGCTAAAACCCCCTTACGGAAACGGCTATAAATCCTAAACCATGATAGATATTAAAGTGAATCTACTTGGAGATGTTAGGTATATGAGTATGATACTGGAATCAATTTTCCTTTCTCACATTTAAGAGTATTAACCTAGAGGTTAACTTGTTTTCCAAATGATGTTCCAGAATCGACTAGTTTTCGTAAAACGGCCATAAATCCCTCATCCGGAATCGATACAAAACCATCCAATTCGCCACATTAAGCTTAGAACTATATCTATCCAAAAATGTATTTTAATGATAGGCTCCAGGCCAAAAAAATTTAGAAAAAGCCACGTTTACCTACTGATCTAAAACTGCCCTTAAATTCTACCTTTAAATCAATCCAAAACTCATTCAAATCACTAATTAACCCAATGCAATGCCAGTACATACCTTATAAACATATTTCTTAATCATCAAACTTCATGTACATGATCAACCCAAGATCAAACACACTAAGAGCATGCATGCTCATAAAAATCAAAATCAAACACATGCACTTAACATAGGATTAGATCAAAATAAAAGAGTTTGAAAATCACTTACAAACACAATAGAAACCAATAAAGAGATTAAAATCTTTTCTTCCTTTCTTTTCTTGTTTAGCCGAACCCACAAGACTTAAATCTTCACAAACTCTAACTTTCTTTTACCCAAAATCTTACAATATCAATTACAATCAAACTTTTATGCCTTCTTCACCATCAAGATTAATAAAAACCCTAGAAATCAAGATTTAAAAAAATACTTGCATGTTGATTTTTGGAGAAAAGAAGGGTAATGGTTAATGTAGGGATGTTTAGGGTTTAGTGTAGGATTAATTTGGAGTAGAATGAGATGATTAAGATGGATTTTTAACAATGAATATGGTGGTTTTTAGGATCTGTTTGTCGAACATGTTAGGATCAAAAATATGGTGTCTATATGGAAATTACACTAGTTTAGGTTTAAGTTAAAACACAAGGACTAAAAGTGTAATTAGTCTAAAGTGTCCTTGTGTTTAGCCTATAAATACTCCTCTCTAATCAACATTAGAGGGTGAAGTTCATAGTTGTAATTTCCTATTCCTTTTTCCTTTTAATAAAAACTTTGAAAATGATAAAAACATACTTTGAGTTTCCTCGACCTCCCGAGATCATGAATCGATAAACCTCACAAGTGGTATCAGAGCTGCAGGAGTGATTTAGTGTTGTTTAGGAGAGCTTATTCGGACTGCTTATTCGAGCAGCTTATTGCGTGAGCTTATTTTGAGCTTTTTCTGTCCGTTTTTTGCTTATTTTGAGTTTTTTTTGAGCTTATTCGGTCCTGATCAGCTGTGCTTATTCTAGTTTTCATGTGTTTAATTGCTGAATTTGCTTATTTCGAGTTTTTAGCTTATTTCGAGCTTATTGATGAATTGTTGAATTTGCTGAATTAGCTGATTTTTGTGCTTTTCGTGCTAATTTCAGTTGTGTTTTATGCAACTGAAATTGATTGCTTACAGTTTTATCGTAAGAATCGTGGCTACAACAAGTGCTTAATTTGCTTATTTGTCAAATTCGGTAAAAAGAATTTTCAATTCTCAAATTCGGAAGCAATTCACTGGTCAAAGTTTGTTACACCTGGTCAAAGTTTGTTAGATCTAGATCTATCCATATCTGTGTGTTTAACAAACTCAGAAACAAAAGAATATAACACACAAAAGAATATAATCATCAAACTCGGAACACATAATTTTCTCATCATTTTCGGAAAATTCAACAGATCTATTTTTGATTTATATCTATTTCCATTAAACTCAGAATCAAAAACCGTTCAAACTCGGAACACTAATTTTCGGAATAAGGAAAAGAATTCTAACGAATCCCAACCTCATCACAACAAACTCGAAACTATAACTGATTTTATAGAGGTTTGACTTTTGGATCAACAATCAAAACTCGGTCACGATTTTCAGTCGACACGTTTTTGAGAAAACGCGTTTTGGGAATATCTGATTTAGAACTGATCAAGATCCGAATTCCTTACCGAGTTTGAACTCAAAAGATCAAGAATAAAACAAAAGATGGATCTCAATTTTCTTTGTGTTTGTGTTTAATAAGTGAGCTCATAAGATCTTAAAGATCCATAACAAAAAAGTTTCATCATCTCGAATCCAAAACAAAACTCAGAAACAAACTCGACAAAACTCGATTTCAGAAAAGAAAACTTAGATCTCAGTTTTATCTTTGTGTGCTTAATAAGAAGTTAAGAGAACTTTAAAGATCTAAAACACAATAGAGTTTTCATCACAGATCCAGATCCGAACTCGGAAACTAAAATCAAAAACAGAAACTCGGACTCAAACTCAACAAACGCTCAAATTTGTTTTTGTTTACATCACGTTCAAAATTGATTGAAGTTTTGAGTTCAAGTTTGTTAGTGTTCAAGTTTGTTAGTTTAGAGATATCATTTGAGTTTGTGTTCGTGATTGATTTAGTTTGTGTAGATCTGATAGCTTGTGTGTGATTTGGTTTGATTGATAATTTGGATTGAATTTTTAGGTTTGTGTTGAAAATTACTTAGGTTTGTTGTGTTCAATAAGGAAAATGGAATCAAAGGAGGATAAAACTAACTATTATAACGAATATATTAAGGCTGATCGAAAAGCAAGACGATTAGCTCAGGAGGCTCAGTTGCAATTTATTCATGATCGAGATATCATTCGAGATCTAAAACAACAACGTGATAAATTAGACTTAGCTGTTATTAAATATAAAAGACAAAAAGAGGAATATCAAAAGACACAAACGATTTTCAAACAAACACAACGTGACAAAGAGGAAAAATATCTTAATGACATTCTTCAGTTACAAGCTAAAACCAAAGATCTTGAAAACGTTGTTTGTAAAATGGGCAAATCAACTAAAACACTTTGGTTGCTTACAAATGAACAAAAGCTTTTCGGGACAACTTACGTAAGTCGGGTTTGGCATATAACGGTCCTTATGTTCTTTCACAAGCTTATGCTAAAATTCCTAAGTTGTATCGTGCTTATGAACTTTGTGATAAGAATTAACAACTGCATGGAAACTCTTGAGGATGCTGAAAAGAGTCGATTAAAAATGAACGAGTTTCAAAAAGATGAAAAAGTTCAAGAGTTAAAGATAAAAGCAATCGATTACAGAAAATTAAACAAACTTTATGATGATTTTGTTCCACAAAAAGAACCTTCTGCTGAACAAACATATTTTCC
Source organism: Tanacetum coccineum (assembly GCA_026074375.1). NCBI lineage: Eukaryota > Viridiplantae > Streptophyta > Magnoliopsida > Asterales > Asteraceae > Tanacetum > Tanacetum coccineum. The sequence goes on along the minus strand of BQNB010021760.1, from coordinate 14,084 downwards.
ATCATCTTTTATATCTTCTAAAGAATTTTCTTCTGAGAAAAAACCAAGCATGGCATCAATGCCTAGTGCAAATCCAATGCTTGTGGATTTGAATGAAATGGAAAATGTTTTCAAAAAATTGTTTGAGTTACTAGAAAAGAATTCTAAACGAACAAGCATTTTCTATACGTCTCTAGAAGAACTTCGATTAATCGATATTTGTGTAGAAGCGAAATTAATTCTTCAAGAATTGCATTTGTATTTTGAAATCTTTCAAAATCGATTTAAAAGAGATGTAAAAGAAATGAAAGATGTTTTTGTTTCAGTGGAAAATGATCTTGATGAAACTCTCAAACAAAATGAGTTTTTAAAAGATCGACTCTTGGAAGCATCCTTAGCTGAAGATGTCAAGAATCTTGTCATAACCTCTTGTGTGGAAATAAGGAATAAGGATTTACATGATGAAATTGAAAGAATTTCAAAAGAGTCAAAAGATGTTTCAAATGAGAGTAAAACAGCTGATACGGTTTGTAATGATGCATTTGAAGTCACACAGGAATTGTCAAAAAGAATTGTTGAATTGGAAAAAGATTTGTCAAAATTTGAGGCAAAGAGTATTGCTTTTGAAATCGCACTTCAGCACAAGTCTCGAGAAAATAATTCTTTGAAAACATTGCAAAAAGAAAATGAGAATTTTATGGCATCATTACAAATCGAGAATGCTCATTTGAAACAGACTTATAAAGATTTGTTTGAGTCGGTTCAACGGTCAAGAGTTGAGACTAATGAATGTGATGAAGTCAAAGTTAAGGTCAATTTTGATGAGATTGAAACTAAAAATATTGAGTTGGAACATCGAGTGGCGTCATTAATTAAGGAGAATGAACACTTGAAGTTGACTTACCAAAGCTTGTTTGATTCAATCAAAAAGTCGCGGGTTCAAACAAAAACTTCAAATGTAACACAAAACGAGGCAGAAAATCTGAAGTCTCAATTGTTTGAATTTGCTGAAACAAAGTTCAATAACATTTTGGGAAAGATTGAATTTTTCAAAAAGAATCAATTTGATTCCTTTTCAAGATTAAATGTTGATTTTCATATTTCTGAACTTAAAAAGGAATATGGGGAGAATATTTGTGATAATGCAAAATGTGAGTTTCAAATAAAGTTTGTCGAGCTTGAAAAAGTTTTAACTCAACAAACAAAAGATTTTGATGATGTCAAGCTTGAATTGTCGAACAGAACAGCTAAATTTGAGGCGTATTTTGAAAAACTTGAAAAAATGAAAGTTGATCTTGAATGACAATTGGCTCGTAAGGTTGATGATTCTAAAGCCGAAAAAGATTGATTTTTGAAAGAAATTAATCATTTAAGGACTCAACTTGAAAATCTTAAAGGGAAGCGTGTGGAAACAAAGCTTGATAATTCTTTAATTTTGAGAAAACCACCGTTACTTAACAATGAAAGAGATCAGCTTTTGAAACAAATTGCGTTTTTAGAATCAAAATTGGCATCACAAGATATTCGTTCTTGTCAAAAAGAATATCATGAGTTGAGAACTTCGTATAATGCTTTAAAAGTAAAGTTTGATTATCTTAATCGGAAAAAATGGAACATCAATGTTTTAAAATCTTCAAAACCTAAAGAAAGTGTTTCGGAAAAGGTTTACACGGGTGAATTCTCAAAACTGTTTTCAAGAAGGGTTTCTCAGTTTACAACCTACTCTTTACAAAAAGATAGGAAGTTTTCTAAGAAATCTCAAAGTTTTGAAACATTTTTTCTTCAAAAGGGTTTTAAGACAAGAGCTTCAAATGCAAAGAATCAATCTTTTGAAACATCACACTCTCGTTTTACACCGGTAAAACAAGTGTGGAGACCAAAGCAACGTCATTTGAAAACTTTCAAATATTCCAAATTAGAAATGCTTTCAATGCAAAACAAGAATGACTTGGCTTTGAAAAATAAAAACAATGGAAGATTTTCAAACGCTTCAAAAATGAATTTTCAGAATGATACATCAAATGGTAACAATAAATGGAAATTTTCTTCACCAACAAGATTTAAAACTCCACATGAAACACCGAGTTTCAAAAATCAATGGAAAATCAAAAGGAATTTTAAATCTTCGTTGATTCCACGAGAGTTGTTTTCAAATGAAACACCGGTTTCAAGTCCTCGTTGGAACTCAACGTATCTACATCGAATTGACACAACTTTAAAATGGTTTTCAAAACTTGGCAAACCCGTTAGCACCGTGCTTAAATGGGTTCCAAAGGTTGTTGTCTAAATTCAATGTCGATGGCTTGTAATCAATGTCAGATTGCAACCCGAGCTTTAAATAAAAGGAAAATTTACGTTTCAGTGCATTTATCCTTAACAACGAAAAGAGAAATCTTTTCGGTCTTGAGCTATTCAAACAAAACATTTAAATTTTTGTAGCTCAAGTCAATGGCTTGTTATTAAATTTCAGATAAATACACGGGTTTTCAAAATAAAAAGATAAAGTGTCGTTTCAGTGCCCTTTATTCTTCAATAGAGAGTAAATCTTCTTTGTCCCGGGCAATTTCTTATCACATCTTTTCTAAAAGTGTGCTCGGGACATACGTCTTCTAAGAAATGTTAGACTAGGAACTCGTTCATCAAATAAGGAAGTGGACATTTTTGTACTATTTTTCATAACAAACGCAAAGCTTACAACTTCTCGGACTTGAGCTATTTCATTTAAGATATTCCAAATCTTGAGCTCAAGTAAAATGGTATACAAAAGTTTGAACATAAATTTTCAAGAGTTATTCAAAAAGATTTTTCAAAATCTTTCAAATTGTATGTTCAACACTCCCTTTCTCATTCAATCGTTTGATTTATATCTATTTTTGAGGGGGAGATTTTCAAAACCAAGCGTTTAATGCTGAACATAATTTTCAAGAATTGTTCAAAAAGATTTTTAAAATCTTTCAAATTGTGTTTTCAACACTCCTTTCCTCGTTAACTCATTTGATATATTTTTAAGGGGAAGTATAAAGGAAAATGTTTTGAACAAATGAATAATAATCGATTTAAAAGTAGTTGTTGTCAAGTGTGTTTATATCGATAAGAGTGCAAATGGTGAAGATTGTGTCCGGTTACGATCGTTTCCTGAAATTAACAGGATGAGGAGTGAGCAATCTACTGACCGTACGTTTTAGATATCGACATACTTTGACGCAACTATTTTTCAAATCTTGTTTTAGAACATTCAGAATGGTTCAATACTCATAATCATGCTATATCAGTATTCTCCATGTGTTTTCAAATTTCATAAACTATTTTAATCCATTGATATAAAAAATATCATATGGTATGCTATTTTGAGTAGGAGAAAATTGGATTGAAATGTGATCAAGAAAGATAAATGCTTAAGTGTGCGGAATAACAAAGTGGTTCTAAAGACTCAAGTGCAATCATCTCTTTCCTCCATGTGCAAATAATTTTTTAATAATATATTTTTTGAATATCATGATGCACATGGTAAGAGGAGTAATTCTTAAAAGTGAAAACTTTCAAGTGTAATTGTTTTGATTTTATTTCAAACACTTGATTGATTTTAAATGGTTTTATGGTTTCGATTTATACCCATCAACCAACTACCTCTGATGATCAAAGAAAGAAATAAGGTGGTAAGGTTAAGTTTTTATTACCATGAACAACCAGAACCGGAGGGATCTACCTAAGGGACAGTCATAAGATAGAATAGAAGTCCTTAGGTATAATGGAGTTGAATGTGAATGGGAATAATGTCAACTAAGGCATGAGCTATCATCAGAACAATCACAACATGATGATAGTAATGACATCTTAGTGGACATTGAGGGGTTAAAGAATGAAATAGAAATGAAGTGCAAAGGGTGAAAAGAAAGAAGCCCTGCATAATCATTAGGCAGAAACCAGTTCAATACATAATCTATCGAATATCACAAAGATGATTTTGGAATTTGAAGATAAAGACATCATGGACCCCAGTGATGCAACGCACAACCTCCAGGCCACTCAAGATTCTCTCAAAGAATTCTTGTTTCACTTGTCAAGAGATTTAACGCATAATCTATTGACTTCTCACTTCGTGATTGTTGAGATGGAAAAGGTAGACAAGTCTTTGACTCCTCAGTCTCCATATCACTCAACCAATATGCACTAATTGTGTCTAGTGCCAAATGAGAGATATCATTCAAATCTCACATTAGGAACACAAAAGTAATTTGTATTAACTTTCATGATACATAAAGGTACAAGAGTCGTTATATGTCTATGTGAATTGCTTGTCTTTGTGCTATTAACGCGATACATTTCAATAAGTGATACTTAAGTAAAGTATTCAGATGATGAATGGGAAATCCTAACCAGTGCTAACATAAGCTAACGCTGATCGTAGGTCACCTAATTTGAAAATTGATTGTTTAATGATTCAATTAGTGTAACTAGTAATTAAGTGATCTAGTAGTTATCGTGTTTTCCACGGAATTTGTTTTCAAAAAACTCACAAACAACATTTCCTTGATTCATTCAACGTGAAGTGTTTGATTACCAAGGTTACTTATGATTCAAATATTGTTGAGGGAGATTGTTAGAATTGAAGTTAGTAGTTGACTCTCATGCTTAGACCGCACTCCACACATGACTTCACTATCAAATATTCAGGCGTAACAAGATTATGATTATGTTTGATGGTTATCAAATATAATCAAGGGGAAGAGAAGTGTTCTAGCTGAATATTTTGATAGAGAGCAACAATTAGGGGGAAGAAATGTGTACATCTGGAACAAACTTTGGTGTATACAACATAATGCAACAACTGGGGGGAAGAAATGTGTTCATTAAGGGGACTTAATGACTTTGTGTATACTCACATCAGGTTTAATCGACTTGGAGGTTATAGTTTCTTTCTTCTATGAGTTATTTGTGTGAAGTATGTGCATACGAATGGTTGTTCGTTTGGGGGGAAGATACATTTATGTACAACAACATCTCTACCTTTCAGAAGCAAGAACACCGTTATATTCATTCCTTCATATCACATACTCGAAGTCAAAGATACACTTCTGCAACTCTGATAAATCAAAGAACTTCCTCAAATCATCAAGTTATTGATCAAGACAAAAGTCCTACATGAGGAAGATTGTAAGCTGTCAAGAAAGTATGAGTATGTTGGCCAGAAGCTTTAAAAGACAAATCAAGATGGATTCACGATAAAGAATGATGATATGGTAAGATCTCAAAGGCAAAGACAAAAAGGAAAATGGAAAGATCAAGATCAAGATCACTAGAGCATGATTGGAACAAGACCACTATTACACAACAAGACTCAAGACAAACAAGCATTAAAGTTCAAAGATCAAAGTCACAAGAGAGATCTCAATGATCATCCTTTAGGGGGAGATTGTTACGAATAAGAAAATGATGATCATTAATGCAATCAAAGAGAGATCTCAATGATCGTCCCTTGGGGGAAGATTGTTAGGAATGATAAAAGTGACGATCTTATTGAGATAAATGTCTTGTAATAAATAGAGAAATAATATTGTGTAATAGGTTAGGTGATAGGCTCGTGACTTAAATAAAGTCACGAGACCTGACAAATAGCTAAAAGCTAAGAAACAAGAGCTCCTTGCTCTTCCTTGTAATTGGGTATAAATACCCCATCACCACCTCATTAGTGAGGTGTGTCTTCTAATCTCATTCTTATCTTTTCTCTAATCCTCCTCCTCCCTCTTTCTCTCTCTTCTTTCCATCTTTTTCTCTCTAGAATAAACACACACACACAACACCTAAACACACACTATATTGCTTATTGATCCTAAATTCAATACCTAACAGAACATAAAGAGAAGGGAAGAACAAGAAGACCGATGGTCCTTTTTTTTAAACGTTGTATTATGTGTGTGTGTTTTATGGAAGGGATTTTAGTGGTATTAGGTCTCTATTTATAGGGAAGTTTATAAAAGGCTAGTAAATCTTGCATTTTTTTCCAAAAAAAAATCATAGGGTGCGTTTGATTTACTTAATAATCGGCCCTCCCTATAAAGGTGGGCTTGGTTAGGTATTTTGATTGGTAAATTTTTGTATTACATGATTTCTCGGACCATTAACTAATCTAGCTCGTTATTTGTTATAAAATCATGATTTTTGACGCGGTTTCGGCCAAACACGAATAAAAGTTGAAAAATACTAAAATCAAATAATTAAGCTCTCAAAGCTAAAATATGGAATGGTTGATTTCTCGATCGCTAAAACGAATAATTATCCAAAGTATGACTCGCGAGTATTTAAAATTAACGATTTTAATAAAAACCAGCTAAAATAATAAAATAAATTCTATAAAATTTAGAAAATAAAAACAAAGCTCGGGATAAATAGTGACCTTAAATACGAAATGTTACACTTACAGTTATTTCAGACTGTAACCCGTTCTTCATTTTAAAGGCAAGTATTTCGTCAAAAAGAAAACTTGACCTCTTAACGGGAATTCAGTTTATCAGGAATGATCTACTTTATGATCATGTAAAGGCTTGTGTATACTTTGCTACACAACCTGGGCTTTCGCAAAATAAGTGTATGTGTCAGTGCATTTATTTTATAAATAAGAGAAATCTTATATTTTTCATTGGTGAAAAAGTTATTATTTCAGAAAAATCAGTGTTTAAAAGATTTCAAAAGATAATTTCTATAATTCAAATAACGACTACAACTCTTTAAATATAAATCGGGTCATTGTTTGAGGGGGAGAAAAGTGTTTACAAATAATCTTTTTAAATGGTTTTTTAGAATTCAAAGATTAAATTGATAAAAGCTTTTTAATAAATGACGGATCATAGTTTAAAGGGGAGTTAATTTATTAACTCAATGGGCTTCATATGTCATTTGTTAAACCTTTAGGGACTAAGTTGCTAAAAGTGATTAGCTAATATAGGATTAAAACTACAAGGATTGATTTTGTCAATTACCTATAGTTGAAAATGCCTTTAGGAAAGTTAGCTTTTGCAAATGATAGAAGATAGGAACTTCAGGGGGTTGTTTTGGCAAAAGACCAAAGTATTAAAATAACACCACAAGGGTGCGGGTTGGTTCATCACAAAACTAAATGACCCACTTTGCTTCTTTCTCTCTAAAACAAACCACACCCCTTAATATTTTTTCAAGAATAAAAACGTGTGTTCCATCAAAAGGTAATGATTCCATGATAGGTGTAAAATACACATATCCGTTAACACCTAAAATAGCCCAATTAAGCCCAAAACAGACTAAAAATGGCAAAGATATGCTTGTTTTTGTGTTTTATGTGTGCAGGTACGGATATATCAAAAACCACAAGAAAACCGCCAAAAACGGGCAAACACGGACACGAGGAACGGAAGAGTACAAAAGAAGCCAAGGACTCAAAGCCAAAGCCAAGAAAAGTCAACCTTTGGTCAACTCTCAGTCAACAAAAGTCAACCATAAAAAAACAAAAACCCATAATTACCATTTAAGTCCCTCAACTTTCCAAAAGTTACATAAATGGTCCCTAACTCTAAATGGGCCCTTAAACCTTCAAAACCTTACCTGGATCTAAAAGCCCAAACCCTAAAGCCCATTACCCTAGCCCATTCCCTTTTCATATAACCACAAGGACCATTTCTGTCATTCCTATAACTCATTTTACACTACACTTGTGCTAAATAACCAAAGGGACCAAAAGCGCAATAAGCCCAAACTTTAAAATGAATTAACCCTTTTCAGTTAAAATAGGCGCCAAAACCATGGTTACTATTCATCATCTCTTTTGTTTCACCTAGCAGTCAAAACAAAGGGCTTCTCAAAATTAAAGGGTACAAACGACAATCCAAGTGGTCTACATCAAGCTGGCAGGGTGAGATAAGTCAAATCAAGAGATCTCATTGGATCACTCAAGCTAGAAGGCCACGTGGCTATGAAGAAAACACAAGGAGAGGTGGGTTTTACTTTATTTTCACTCACAAAACAAGCACAAGCTGTCACATCAAGGAATGACAGCTTGGCAATCCGTGGGAAAAAGATCATGATCCAAGGGCTTTAAATCATGATCCAATAATTAGGAAAATGAATGGCAGAGATTAATGATGCAAGCAAGGGCCTAGAATCTTCTCTCAGCAACTATAAAAGGGCCTCACCTCACACATATCCGGGGAGTAGTGAGTAGCTTTTTAGTGTAGCTTAAAATTTCCTTTTTAGCTTATGTAATTTTACTCTCAGCTTTTATAATTTCCCTTTTTAAGTAATGTAATCAAGTTTAATTAATGAAATTCAGTTCTATTTTGTCATAAGCTCTTTTGAATTTTACTCATAAGCTCTTATTTTCCCTTTTCAACCTTTAAGCTACTATGTCACAAGCCCTCATAAGCTTATTTTCAGCTCTCACTAGTCTATAAGCTAGTGATTGAGCTTCTTTAATTCAGTCTTAATAAATATTTAAATCATAAAATTAGTTAATCCTATTTACCTTTGCTTTTGGTTAAATAAGCTATGGAAGGAGAGCTAGCTTTGGAAGAGCTCTCATGGACTATTACTAGCTTATCTATGATAAGCCAGAGCTAGTAGATAAGCTCTATGAGCCATTTATGCCTTTGTTAGCTAAAGCTTCAAGTAAGTTTTCCTTTAATTTCCTTGTCCTTTAATTTTAGCTTAAATATTGTTTATTAGTGTAGATTTGTTTAATAGCTTAATCTATTTGCTTATTAGTGCTTATTTACCTTATTCCTAGCTTATTAAATGTGTTTGTTTATCTGTTTTTAGCTTAAGTGTTTTAGAATTTAGTATTTCATAACTTGTCCATAAAAACCATAAAATCCAAAAATATAGTAGCATAGTTGTAGATCTTAAAACTTAGCTTAATCATTTGTTGATTTATGCTTATTAGGGGTAATATAAGCTTTATGATATCTGGTATTTAGGTCTTATTCATTAGATTATCATTTTAGTTGCTTAATCAAATCTGTCAAGTAGTTTAAGGAGTGTTTGACATTAGTTGTTTTGACCTCAAAAAGTCAAAGGTTTTTCTGCAAATTATTTGAGTCAGCTTAAATTTCTCTTATAACCAATAGAAAAAGAGTTTTTAAAAGTTAGTTTTCAAAAATTAAAAAGTTAGGGCTTAATCTAGTTGTTTCAGCACCAGGGGAATTTGTAGCTTAAGTTTTGCTTGCTAAATTAGATCCAAGCTTATGTAAGTTTAAGTCCTTGTTTGAGTTGTGTTATTTGTCACCAAAGTAAAGCATCATAGTTCAGGATTACCCTTTTGGTAACCTGCATAATAGTTTTTTGCATCTAGTCATTTGCATCAGCAGTTCTAACTGCAGTTAGAGCTGCTGATCTTTAAGTTTCTTTTTAAAAATTGTTGGTTTTAGTGTCTCATTTTCAAGTAGCTTATAATTTGTACTTAGCTTAATATAATTTGAGTCTTAATTTTCAATTTTTAAGCTTATTTGCTTAGTACATTTACTTTTAAGAGTCAATAAAAAAACTCAAAAAGCCAAAAACAGTAGGTAAGTAAATTAGCTTTTTAATTTTTGATTTTTAGCTTAAGGTGTTTGATTTTATGTTCTAAGTTAGTAGTTAATAAGTAGATAGATAAGTTTTTAAGAGCTTAAAGTTTAGTTTAGCTTAATGAGTCTTTCAGCTTAATTGGATTTTGTGTTTATTGAGTTTCATCCTGAGTTTGCTCTTTTGATCTTAAGTTTCAGCTAGGATCAAGTGTTTGTAGCCTAAGTAGCTTATCACTCCTAGCTTTAGCATATCATTAGCTTCTTAGAACTTCTTTTGTTTTAAAAAATAAGCTTATATTAAGCATTGTGCATGCCTTTAAGTGGAATTACGCAAAACTGATTTGTTAAGCTGTTTTAGAGCTTATTAGTAAGTTTTAGTTAATATTGTTTTTATAAAAAGTGTCTAAAAAGTTGCCTTCTTTCAGTTTCAATATTTAGTTTTTTATAAAAAGCAAAAATAAAAAAAATAAAAAAGTGGTGTGTTGCCAGACTAGAACCCACGACCTCTCCCTCAAAGACCCAACGTGTTAACCATTTGCTTCAATAGCTCATCCAGTAACTTTTCCCCCCAATTAATACTTATAGTCATTTTCCTCTTAAGCTTTTTATTATAAGCCATAGCTTATAAAAGCTTTTTCCCGGCTTATTTATTAAGCTGTGAGTTTTCTTTTATTTTTCCTTTGATCTTTGTTGCATCATAGACTTTTCCTGAATTTTTCACATTTTTCCATTAATTAGTTTATTTTTTAGGATTTTTCGAAAGCTTTAATTTTAGAAAATTCATAAAAAATAGAAAAAAGTTTCAGAAAATTACAAAAAAATAGTTTTTAGTTTTATAAAAATTACTTTAACGTTTACATTCAGTAAAATCATTCTTACACCTTTTAGATTTTAATTTTCATTTTTGAGCCTTTGATTTTAAGTTTAAAAATAGGATTTTAATTTTGAAAATAGTTAAAAATAGTTTTATGAGTTTTTATGTTATTTTAGACTTTTCTAAGTTTAAAAATCATTTTTCTAAATTTTTAGGACTTAATTTGCTATTTTTTTTAATTTAATTAAATTAAATTTGTTTTTAATTCATAATAAATTCAAAAATAATCAAAAAAATGTTTTTCTTTTTCTTAAAATTTTTTTTTGTCCTATTTTAGGTTTAAAAATTAAGTTTGCATTTTTAGGAGTTAATTTTAGTGTATTTGCTTATTTGTCGCTTTTAATTGCTCCCGTTAAATTGTTTAAGTGTTTAATAGCTTTTAATTGATCATTTTAATTGTTGCTTTTAATTATTAGTTATAGAAACTCAAAAATATCTTTTCTCTCATTTTGTTTCATATCTTGTACTCTTCTTTTAAAAGCAATAAAGCTATTAGAGTTGTAGCCAGATTTAGTTAATAAGCTTGAAATAAACTCAATTTAGCTTATTTTGTTTTCTTTAGTTCAGAAGTTGTTCAACTATTGTTAAAAGCTTTTAAAATATTGAATTTGTCTATTTTAGTTCAATAATGTTCATTTGAATTCAAGTTAATTAAATTTGGAAGCAAGAGGAGTTATTAAGCTCATTTCAGCGTATTGAAATCATCTCATCTCATCATATTTTAGAGGCTAAGGTAGCCATTAGGATTGTGTTCTAAGGTCACTCACTCAACAAGAGTGACCTAGGGTCAGAGACTACAATTCAAAGGTTTAGCTTCATGTTTTTAATTTCAGCAGTCAAATAGCTTAATTCATTTGCTTATTTTGTATTGTTCTATCTCTATATATAGAGCGTTAAAACATGTTCAATAGTTGCTTAGAATATCGTTAGAAATTTCAAATGTTTAACCAACAGCCTGCATCCAGATACAGACCACTAACAGAAATCCATAAGTTGCATTTCTTTCTTCAAATTCTGTCATATAGTAGGAAAAGCTAGCTGAGTAACTAGTGAATTTTAGAACATAAGCTTTAGATTTTATTGATTAGATAGCTTAATTAGTTGAGTATAAGACTGAGTAGATAAAAGATTTTAGCAGTTTTAGTTTTAAAATAAACTTTAGATAAAATTCAGTTTGGACAGTACTTCTTAACTAGTGTTTGGATTTAGGTGTTATTGACTCTTAAAGTCAACTTTAGTAGGTAAATTTACATAAGTCAGTTGTGTTAAGTGATATAATCAATTTTAAAAGAGGATTTGAAAGTTAGTTTGTAGAATTTCAAAATTTAAGGCTTTAAAAAAACTTTGTGCCCAGCACCAGACAACTTATTAAAGTGCAAAGTAGTATTAATGAGTTTTAGTGATTTACAGCATTCATAGTGTCCTCAACATTGGTTTAATGTAGATTTAGTAACATTTAGATAGTTAGTTTAAGAGTTCTCAACTTAGAAACTTAGCCTGCACTTAAGTATTTGCCAATTACATCAGCATAAGCAGTATTAACTTAGTTACTACTGCTTACGTTGTTCACACTTTTCTAGTTATCTTTAGCACGAGATGAAATTAGGAGATAGAATTTAGTATTAAGCATTTGTCAACAATATACTACCATCAGCTTCTATAATTCATCTCTTAACTTTCATTTTTAAGCTCTAATCTAGTCCTTATTTTCTTACAAAAGTGGTATAGCAGCAGCTGAGATTTCTTGCTTATTTTCTTTTGGATTCCTAAAGAGAGATTAGCGATTGGTTATTTCCAAAATCCTTTATTCTAGGTTTGACTCTATATTCATATTAGTGGCTTATGTTTCAAAATCACTTTTTAGTTTCTAGGATTTAGATTTAGAGCTAGCTTAGCATATTAGGAGTATGCTTAATAATAATCATAAGTCGAGCGCGCTTAGTTTTTAAGGACTACAAATTTCTTTTAAGCTAGTTTTCCCAATTTAGCTTATTACATTTTTTAGATATCTTTAGTACATAATTTATAAGTCTTCATGTAGTTTCTTTTGGTTATTTTACTTTCATTAGTAATAAGCTAGATAAAATATCCAAAGATTAGAAAGTTTAATTTCAAACAAACCATCTTAGTTTTCTGTAATCAGTTTAAAAAGTGAATTTTAGCTTATCTATTTGATAAAAATTCAAAGTAGCTTTTTGTAAAAGGTTTTAAGTATACAAGCTCAGGAGCAACTTTGCGCTAGTTCACAAAGCAGTTTTGCTTATTTACACTTTTGCAATAAGCTCAAAATTTGCTATAAGTCGTAGGGTTTAATTGGTAACTTTATTCAAGAGTTAAAGTGGTCCGTTTTAACTAAATGTAATTCTAGTTACTTACCCCGACCTACCTTACGTACACCTCTTGCATTTTCTAAACCTCTGTTCATTTTAGGTTAAATAAAATAGTTTTTATATATTTTTAAAATTAGTTTAATAAAATTAGGGTTTAGGTTTTAATTAGCAAAATTAGGGTTCAATTGCTTAGTAAAAATTGTGCACCATTTCATACCAAACACACATTCTGCACATTTTTACAGCATAGATTAAAAATTTATTTTTCTTTATTTTTTCTCAATTCGCGAATTTTGTTCTTTTTAGAAATTAAAATAGGTTTTAGGTAATTTCTTTTTCTTAAGAAAATCATAGAAAATAGAAAAATAGTAGGAAAAATCTAATTCTTTTTGTAATAATTTTCTTTTTCATTCTAGTATTTTTGAAAAATAAAAATAGAATTTTAGTGTTAATTTTTAGAAAAAGTTTATTTTAGTTAATTCATTTTTCTTTAAAAAGTTCATATAAAATTCAAAAATAGTTAAAAATTCTAATTCTTTTTCCTAAAATTTTCTCTTTAATTTTGTGATTTTTAGACATAAAGTTTGTTAGTATTAATGCTTTAGATTTTAAATTCTAGTTTTAGCTCGCATTTTTAATTCACGTTTGTTATTTTTTTTGTATTAGTTAACCAATTTTAATTCTTTAATCGTTTTTATAGTTTAATTGTGCTATTATATGGCGGGGTTGGGGTAATTCAGAAAGTTCAGAGAGAGAGCCTTTATTCATTATCTTGACACGAATCCCGAATCATTCCCGAATTTCAATTCACGCTTCTTGGCTAGATAGTAGAACACTCAGAGAATAAAAATACTTCCCGGTTAAAAATATACGTATTGTGTTTTCTTAAGTGAGATTTTATCCTTTTAATTTCTCTTGTTTGAGAAGTAATTTGGAAAGAATTGTCATGGGATTTATACTATACATATATAAATTTGACTAGTGCTTACACACGTACCAGTTACTGTAACAGCTTTTTGTTAAGCTGTTTTAGAGCTTATTAGTAAGTTTCAGTTAATATTGTTTTTATAAAAAGTGTCTAAAAAGTTGCCTTCTTTCAGTTTCAATATTCAGTTTTTATAAAAAGCAAAAAGTGGTGTGTTTCCAGACTAGAACCCACGACCTCTCCCTCAAAGACCCAACGCGTATCAGTTTTTGGCGCCGCTGCCGGGGACTTGTGTTAAAGATTCCGTAGTTTACGTTTGTTGATTTGGTTTGAAGATCATTTCGTCCTCGAAAGTTTCATTTTTGTTCAATATTTTAAAAAAATCCAAAAAATTAAAAAAATATAAAAAGTAAAAAATATTTTCTTTTTCTTTTTAGTATAATTAT
>BQNB010021759.1:0-63838 GCA_026074375.1 Tanacetum coccineum | reverse complement strand
TTTTATTAATTTCGATCATTTCCCTAAAACTTAACAAAATCAAATCCAAATATTCAGATTATTGATAAAACCAATCTAAATCAAATCCAAATCAGATCCAAATCCATGGGAATTCACTAAATTTGCATTTTGATCATCAGACCAATGATGAAAAGAAATTGATGAATCATAATCTTGTAATCCGATCAACATCTATTAACTTATACATTTCTTATACGATATGATCAACAAGTTACAAAAAAGAGTCAAGCAACTGAAAATGATGAAAAAACAAGATTTAACTTGTAAGTTCAGTTTGCTAATTGATAAAATTTAAAAGAATGACTTGAGGATTTTTTTAGGTTTTGTTTAAAGTGTATCATCATATCATCATATTTTTTTACCACATATAGAACAATTTTGACAAAAAAATGTGTTTGATAAAATGTCTTAACGACATTTTATAATTGCGATGCACTAATTTGCATGTATAAATCACTTGTTAGAGCATAAGGTTACAGATTACTGAAAAGTATCAAACCAAATCCATCAATAACTCAGCTTTTCTTGTATTATTAAAAATCAGAATATGTTGCTATATCTAGACTGCTAGAGTATATAAACATCAAGTTTGTGATACCCATTAAGGTATTTGATTTGGTCAATAACTAAAACATAATCTCGTGTACTTTTACTCCTTTAAGACTGATGGAAACAAGGACACATGAATTTGCTAACATCAAAAAAAGATTCACTGCACAACAGATTCACCATTTCACCTTGCTGGTATTTAGTGAGTTGTTGGTATTCACAAATTCACCTTGATGGTATTTGCCGTTTCTTTTGGTATTCACATATTCAACTTGCTAGTATTCACAAACTCACCTTGCTGGTATTCACACATTTATTGTTTAGTGCATCCGTTTCTATATTTTAGTACATCCGTTTGTATATATTTAGTGCATTCGTTTGTATATTTTAGTGTATCCGTTTGAGGTAATTGGGTATTATACTAAATCTGTTAGTTTTGATTATGTGTTGTTTGTATAGCTTTTGATATATGTCACATCATTCTTTTTAATTGTTGTTTGTAATTTGCTATACAGATGCGCAAAAGGTTCGCTCAAAAGGACTTGGAGGTGCATCAAAACTGTAACGCAGTAGTTGAAATTGTATTTTGTGCTGAAAGCTCATCATTTCATGGTATGAATTAGAACTTATTAGCAATTTTTTCTAAAGAAAATTACAAGAACCTCTGTTATAAAAATAGGGCATCTATGTTATAAAAATATGGCATCTGTGTTATAAAAAAGGGCACCTGTGTTATAAAAATGGGGCATCTTGCAATAATTTTTTTGAGATGATCATTACTTCTGCATATGTTTATGAAAGCTACAAATTTTGTATGTAACGTTAAAATGTGGGATATTTTTTGAAAACTTATGCAGATTTGGAAAAAGTTAAATTGGCAATTTTAGGTGGTTTGCCTGATATGGGGCCAATTCTCCTTCTTATTTGTATTTGCCATTATTGCATTCTTCTGTTTTGATAAATGAGCGCTTGGGATTGCTTTTCAAAACTGTTGATCTGAATATGCAGACAAAAGTGCAAGCGCGTATTCTTTTGTTCTATCTTAACGTGTTTGTGTTTTATTAGACAATGCTAAGTGGTGTATCCTGGAGGCTTCATAGAAAATAAAAAGGTTTAAACAAAGATATATAGTTATCCATTAACTTTACTATATTTAAATACTATCCATTCGACTAACTTTTGTATGCGTATTTAGAAAGGCAAAAGAAGAAAAATGGCTTTTTGCGCGCGCAACATCGATGATGGTTAGTAGCGTATCCTTTTTGAAGAATTTAATTTTTTATAATATTTTTTTCTCTGTCAAAAGGGCATGTTTGGCTGTTGTTTTGATGTCAAAAGGTTGTTTGGCTGCTGTTTTTTATGTCAAAACAAGCCTGTTTGGTTGGATTTTTTTGTTGTCAAAACGTGCTATTTAGTTGGGGTTTTAATAGTAAAAAAATCTAACATATTACAACAAATTATAGTGCATATAAAATCTAACAAAAAATTATATTGCCCTAATCTTTGTTATGATTAGGGATGGGTTCTAGAGAGTTTTTGTGTTGTAATATGTTAGATTCTATACTAACACAACACGAGAATGTAATATGTTATATTTTTTGTGTAGTGTTGTGTTAGGGCGTCTGTTTAGTTAATTTATAGTATCGGGATATAGATTAAAAGCTATGTTTTATATATTTAATGAATTTGTTATATTATAGTATCGCGATATAGTGTACATCATCTGTTTGAAAATGTTTAAGGCATCTATTTGGTTAATTATCTGTTTGGTTAGTGTTTATGATTAAATGTATTGCTAAATCTTTGTACATGTTAGGGCATCAGAACTCAGTGATTTATGTGTTATATGCATCTGTTTGAAATGATTTAGGGCATTTGTTTGGTTAAATTTAAGGTATCTGTTTGTTTAGTTTAAGTCATTTGTTTGTTTAGTTTAAGGCATCTGTTTGTCGTTTACATCATTCGGTAGAAGTATTTGGCATTTAAGTGCATGACAGGTCATGCGCAGAGCGCTTTAAGTGTCGAAAAGTGAATGTATGCATATGTTGTACGCCTGATGCATATGAACCAACTTTTATATGGTCTTAATATTTGATTGTTAAATGAAAGTAGCATCTATATGAGAATGTACGCCTAATACGTATGCATGCAATGTTAATGCATATGTTTGTTTAGTATAAGGCATGTGCTTGTTTACTTTAAGTCATATGTGGGAGTACATTAAGGCATCTGTTTGTTTATTTTAAGGCATATGTGATAAATTAAAAGCATTTGTTTGTTAAATTTAAGGCATCTGTTTGTTAAATTTAAGCCATCTGTTTGTTCGGTTTAATGCATATGTTTGTTTAGTATAAGGCATGTGCTTGTTTAGTTTAATTCATATGTGGGAATACACTAAGGCATTCGTTTGTTTACTTTAAGGCATTTGTGTGAATATCTTAAGGCATATGTGATAAATTAAAATCAATTGTTTGTTAAATTTAAGGCATATGTTTGTTAAATGTAAGGCATATGTTTGTTTAATTTAATGCATATGTCTTTTTAGTACAAGGCATGTGCTTGTTTATTTAAGTCATATATGGGAATACATTAGGGCATCTGTTTGTTAAATTTAAGGCATCTATTTGTTAAATTTAAGGCATCTGTTTGTTAAATTTACGGCATCTGTTTGTTTAGTATAATGCATATGTTTGTTTTATGACATGGAGGATACCACTAATGTGCATATGATATATTTATGTAAAAGTTTATGACCATGATGGTGGCTCATGTAATGCATAAATAAATAAACCGTTTCAGGTATAATTTAGGGTTTACGTCGCGAGGAGTATGTGACACTAAGGAAAGTTGGTGATGCAAGTCACAAGGTACGTAAAGCAATCAAACTCCAAAATAGAAGTCTGATGTTAAACTATATTTTATGAGCCAATTCACATTATTCATCTTCAACTTTCTCAATATAGGGTGTTGCTGAGCATTATAATGGTATAGGTACACTTTTGATCTTGAAGACTGAAGAAGAGTATACTGACCGTATGATGATGACCTTCTCTGTATTTTCGCCTACAAAGGTTTTTGTCACTGTTGCTGAGCATTATAATGCCACCCGTTCTATCCACCAACTCGTGGAAAATGCTGCCATATATTTAATTACATATCAATATACGTTTGAGGTACTTGTTTAGCACATTCGTTTATATATTTTAGTGCATCTGTTTGAATTTTTAGTGCATGCAACTAATAACGCACCCTCGTTACTAATGAATCATATTCTGATATGAACAATAGTGTGATAATTGGCGTAAAGACTCCAAACTAAACCAGCCAATAATTTGACTATTGTTCATTTTAAAGCATATTGAAATCGAAACACTATAGGTGATAAATCAAAATCTAAGCTGCAAATGAAATAGTTCAAATTCAAGTTATGCCCTAAGAAAATATCATGAAAAATATAAAGGTGAAAAATCAAAATCTAATACAACTATGATGCACAGTGTTTATAGTTATAATGCATCATTTGGTGCATTTGTTTTGTTTATAATAAGTGCATCAATTTGTGTAAAAAATAGTGCATCTGTTTGTTTATAAATAGTGCATATGTTTGGACTGGCAGGTGTAGACTGTGGTTGTGTCGCTGTTCTAGAAGCAGTTGCATGTTTAGACGATGTTTGGAATCTTGATAATTTACTTGTTGTCGACCCGATAGATCCTGCAACAATAATGACTCAAGAGTAAGATAACCAAGAAGATTACAAAGTTTATACTTCATATACTCAATAGAAAAAAGAGGTTGCCAGTTATACCATTTACCAATTATCATACTATTTAGTATTCAGTTCACCATTTGATAATAAAATGGGTTCAATTTTAAAACTTGAATTAAAACTAGAAAGGAGCCGTACAAAAGTGGTTAAAGTGTACTAAAAATCATAAAGCTTCCAAATCCTTTGTTATTTAGATATGCAATCGCGTTAAACTCATTAACTTTTTCAAAACAAAGATGAAATAAGATATTAACCTGACCCGTAAATTTTTTTCCATTATCCATAAAATCCTAAACCCATTATGCCCCATCTACCCATTTTACCATTTCAAGGTGATAAGTTTACAAACCTCTTTTGTGGAGTCCGTTATGACCCCCTTAGATCGTTATTAAGACTCATCTAGGATATAGTAACAATTATTAATAAACTTGCACAGTGGAATAATAAACTCAGAATCAAAGTTACTTTCAAGGTTTTCTTTATTCCATACGTTTCCACCTTGCCCCAAATCTATACTTTGGGACTATTAACTAACTATTAACTATCTAGCTAACTAACTACTAACTATCGTGTACACACACACGTTTTCTAGACTCTCATTGGGAGCTCTAGTTTTCTGGATATCTAAACCATACGCCTATGATTCTCTTTATATAAAGAGATATCAAGGCTTATAATAGAAGATAAGAACAAACAATATATTTAAAACATTTAAGAATATCTTTGGTATCTTTATCATTATAAGGAGATCTTCTGATATCTTCAAAATCTTTATCTTTATCTTCATATTCTCCACCAGCTTGAAGATTTCTTTAATTACAATTTTAGTCCTTTTGTTTCATTCTTTTATTCATTTTGTCTCATCAAATCTAGAATCGCAACCAATCTCCCTAGTTTGAAGATGACAAAAACAAACAAAGCGCGTACGAACTTCCCTTAAACTAGAGAAGTGAGATGTAATCATCTCATATCTCTAAGTTGAAGACGAAAATCTTTAATGCTTCTCCTTGACTTAAGATCTCCTTGAACATGTCACCACACATAATAAGCTGCAAATCAATAAACTTGTAATCTTTTTCCCCTTTTTGTCTTCATCCAATAGGGGTCTTCTATAGATATGCAACTGGGGATCATAACATCAGACTACAAGACCATATACCATAACTACTAATCCAGACCTTCCAAGTACTCAAAATACCCGCCATGAAAGCATAATTAGCAGAAAAATGAACTGTTGAGCGAGTAAGAAAATATAAACTAGCGTAGTAATAAAATGACTAGCAGTAAGTAACAAAACACTCACTTCAAGTGGTGGCATGTAATGGTTAATAATTTATCAATAAGCTTCCTCCTGAAACCCCAAAATGTTTACATCATCTAAATCTCAACTCTATAGCTCTAGTAGATGGAACACTGATGAAGACAAACTGAGTTATAACGAATATGATGAAGAAGTATGAATCGACCCAAACTTGTGTCATATACAATCTATGAGACGTTCGAACTATAAATATAAGTATGACGCGCAAACATCTTGACAAAACCTCATCTTCTATTAGACACATATTAAGTGATACAAATGGAGCATTGAGCACCTTAAGAAAAATCACACAACCCTTTGCTAGATTTTGACAAGTCCCTTCCCACACCGTTGTAAGCCACGAACAAGTTATAACTATTAAAGTTGATGTCCTGCATTAAAACACGAGCTTTAAGATATGATGCAAGAACAGCGCATGCAGTAAACCAACTACAACATCAATAAGCAGATATACAAATTGCTTCGTAATCACATCTTTAAATAATCCTAAAAATACAAGCCATAAATCAATAAGAATAAACTATTTGAAAAATAGTTCTGTCCAAGATCCAAATCCATCCGAAAACCAAGTACTGTCCGATATCGAGTACAACTAGCAGTATTAACTGCTTTTCTCGGACGAAACTAATAGTATAAACTTAATACTGTTATACTCTTCTTTCTTGCGCGGCAGTACTAATGTTCTTCTTTAACAGTATTAACATAGGAACAACACAAAGTATATACTTGACAATATTAACATTACTTGGCAGCACAAACCTTCATTATTGTCAAGCATAAGTAACTTTTACTAATACTGTTTATTATAAAGTGGTACACAAACCCAACAATAGCATGAACCTCCTTTTAAGCTCGAACATCATAAAGTCAAAAAGTGACATAAATCTTTTTGTGCCCAAACAGTTGTAATGTCACATCCAATGGCAGTATTAAAACATACAGTAAAAACCTTATCATGATTCGAACCCTGTTGTTATCTTCTTCTTGCTGCTGTCGAATAGTACTAACTCCTTTCTTTTGTACGAGCAGTATTAAAATATAGAAGGCAGCAGTACTAATATTTTTCCTTGGCCTCCTTCCTCCCATGACTTTTAGTGACACCATAGTTAACAAGAAAGTGTCATGAAAAAGCCTTAAAGCCTAAACTGTTATAGCAGCTTAACGCGTTTCATTAATAAAGAATCAGAATATTTGAATATCAAGATATGTTTCTCATCTTGAAGCATATCTTCTTTATTTATAACTGATCTCTTCATTATGAACAGCAAACCCTTAAATTTTCACCAAAGATCAATCAATATTAACAACTCATAAATAGCAGTTGTATCAATTACAACTTTTGTATTAATCGTGTAGCGAACATATGTTCTTGATGGCTGCTCTCTATTAATCCCATGAACAAGCAACCATAACTGAATAGACACAGAACATATATCACCAACAGTTAGGGTTTCAAACGAACAAACCCTAACAACAACTCAATCTTAATTATGACATTCATTGCTGCTGCTGTTGTGTCAGTACACCTGGTTTACCTAATTCGATGTCGGTATGTAGATTCAAAAGAAAAACATTTTAGACGGGCTAGAGTTTCTTGATCTTGAAACAAATCAGATTCACCTTTAATATATGATCCAAGAAATCCTTAAAGAAAGTGTACAACAATGCAACACCAGGCCCCACCATTGAAACCACACGATCAAAAGAATTATAAAGCATTCACCGAATTAGACTTGTAACGAATTAGGGTTTTACTAAATTAGGGTCTTTGTAAAAACCCTAATGTCACTGATTTTGATTTGTTACTAGAAATCATATAAGCTTAAGAACCTTAATTGGGTTTATTAATTAGAATCAGTAACAGCATCAATAGAACATCGTGACAAAATTCCTAAATACAAATCAAACTTGACAAAGAAGAAATCATTGAAAATCAAAAGCAGCATACCTTGTTCGATTTGTAAAAACCTTGTAGATCCTAGATCACGAGCCATGAGGCTCTGATACCAATTGATAAGATCGTTTATAGCTCAAGATTGATTAGATCTTATATATCTAGGATGAATAATAACAATAATTGATAACACGCAGCGGAATAATAAAGAACACAATCATAGTTATCATAAGGTTTTCTTTATTGAACGTTTCCCTATTACCCTAATTATAATTTGGGGCTACACCAACTAACTATGGTGTACTATTCGACTTTAATCAGTCGACTATGCTATGTAACTATCTAGACTCTCATTGGGAGAGCTCTAGTTTTCCATGGATCTATATCTAAACCATATGCCTGATAATCTCTTTATATAGAGAGATATCAAGGCTTACAACAGAAGATAAGAACAAACAATATATTTAAAACATTTAAGAATATCTTCTACTATCTTCTGTATCTTTATCTTTATAAGGAGATCTTCTGATATCTTCAAAATCTTTATCTTTATCTTCATATTGTCCACCAGCTTGAAGATTTCTGTAATTACAATTTTAGTCCTTTTGTTTCATTCTTATATTTATTTTGTCTCATCAAATCTAGAATCCCAACACAAATAGATTAAGTCCGAACAAATAAGCTATATAGTTGCTAGTAACTTTCCCGACCATCCCTTAAAGAAGACACAAAATCATAGACAAATGCCTTTATCAATAGATCAATCAAACAACCTTAGTTGGAGTTCCCATAACAACTAACTCCCAAACATCCATAATATAAATACTATACAACAATAGTGGTGATATCGACCACTTTATACAAGATGATACACTGTTGGGTTATTTCAACCAACATACAACAATACTCTACATAATCACTTTTTTTCTCTTTTTCAATTTATTTCTACAGGTTCCTCGACAAACTAAAGCTTGTCATCAAAGTGAAGCCCGTCTAACGAAATGGCTAATGGTTCGTCGGCATAGCACTTTTTCAGGTTGGATACATGGAACGTATTGTGAACCCTGCTCAGCTCTTGCGGAAGCTCAAGCTTGTATGCAACGAATCCAACCTTTTCCAACGCCTTAAACGGTCCAACGTACCTAGGGTTTAACTTCCCCCGTTTGCCAAAACGTACGACCCCCTTCCAAGGCAAAACTTTAAGCATAACTTTATCCCTAACTTGGAATTCCATCGGTTTATGCTTTAAATCAGCGTAACTCTTTTGTCGATCACGAGCGACTTGCATCCTTTGCTTGATCTGGATGACCTTCTCGGTTGTTTCTTGTACTATTTTTGGACCAGTGAGTTGAACTTGTCTAACCTCGGCCCAACAAACAGGTGAATGACACTTTCGACCATATAATGCTTCAAACGGTGTAGCCTTGAGTCTAGCGTGATAGCTGTTGTTATACGAAAACTCAACCAATGGAAAATGTTTAACCCAACCATTTCCAAAGTCGATCACACACGCATGTAGCATATCCTCGAGAGTTTGGATAGTCCTCTCGCTTTGTCCGTCAGTTTGTGGATGATAGGCAGTACTCATATCCAAGTTCATACCCAAAGCCTTCTGAAGTGATCTCCAAAAATTTGATGCGAACCTAGGGTCGCGATCACAGATGATCGAGACTGGTATTCCATGCCTCATTACTACCTCCTTTAGGTACATTCTCGCTAGTTTCTCCATAGGATCGGTTTCCCCACGGTACAAAGATTGCAGACTTAGTAAGTTGGTCAACAATCACCCAAATGGTGTCATAACCTTGCGATGACTTAGGAAGCTTCATGACAAAATCCATAGTGATATTGTCCTACTTCCATTAAGGTATATTGGGTTGTACCAACAATCCTGATGGCCTTTGATGTTCTTCCTTGACCTTGGCACATGTCAGACATTTGCTAACATAGGTGGCGATGTCGGCTTTCATATTGGGCCACCAATATAGCTTCTTCATGTCCTGATACATCTTGTCAGAACCCGGATGGATAGAGTATTTTGACTTGTGGGACTCGTGCATGATCACAGTCCTTAAATCGCCATAACATGGTAACCAACTCCTGCCATTTAAGCATAGAGTTCCATCTGCGCGGGGTTCTAACTTTTCCATTCTAAGTTTCTCCGGATCCTTTGAATTTTCAATCAACATACCTCCAACATCTTTGTTTTTGAGGTTCTCTGGTTTCTGGGCTTAAGTCTGAGCATTCAAGATTTCTTTAGGAAGATCCAAGCCAATAGTCATCACCAAGGCTCGAACTCTCAATGGTTTACTTCGTTCTTTCCTGCTCAAAGCATCATCAACAACATTTGCCTTTCCTGGGTGATAACGAATCTTACAATCGTAATCACTAAGAAACTCTAACCAACGACATTGTCTCATGTTCAGCTCCTTCTGATTAAGAATGTGTTGTAAACTCTTATGATCAGTGAACATCGTACACTTGGTTCCATACAGATAGTGCCTTTAAATCTTGAGAGCAAACACTACTGCACCAAGTTCCAAATCATGATTCGTATAGTTCTTCTCATGAAGTTTTAATTAGCGTCATGCATAAGCAATCATCTTCTCTCTTTGCATCAACACAGCGCCCAAAACTTTGATCGAAGCATCACAGTATACGATAAAATCTTTGGTTCCTTCAGGTAAAGCCAGAATTGGTGCACTACACAACTTTTGCTTAATCAGTTAAAACGTTGTTTCTTGTTTGTCACCCCACTCAAACTTGACCTTTTTCTGAGTTAGCTTGGTTATTGGTTTGGAAATCTTCAAAAATCCTTCAATGAACCTTCGACAATATCCAGCAAGACCTAAAAATTGACGAATCTCCATTGGTGACTTAGGAGATGCCCAATATTTAATGGATTGGATCTTAGCGGGGTCCACGTGAATTCCTTGGCTATCAATCACGTTACCGAGAAATTGTACCTTGGGAATCCAGAATTCACATTTAGAAAACTTAGCATACAATTACTCCTTCTTAAGCAATTCTAAGATTAACTTAAGGTTCTCTTTGTGTTCCTTCTTGTTCTTCAAGTAGATGAGGATATCGTCAATAAATAAAATCATAAATTTATCCAAATATGGCTTGCACACGCGGTTCATGAGATCCATAAATACCGACGGTGCATTCGTCAAGCTAAATGGCATAACTTAAAACTCGTAATGACCATACCAAATCCTGAATGCCATTTTCAGAATATCTTTCTCTCGTACTCAAAGTTGATGATAACCAGATCGCAGGTCTATCTTGGAATAAACACTGGATCCTTGTAGTTGATCAAATCAATCATCGATCCTTGGGAGTGGATAACGATTCTTCACTGTCAGCTTGTTTGATTCTCGATAGTTGATTCACATTCAAAATGATCCATCCTTCTTCTTGACAAACAAGACCGGTGCTCCCCAGGGTGAGGAACTTGGTCTTATGAAGCCTTTGTCGGAGAGTTCTTTCAGTTGCTCCGACAACTCTTTCATTTCAGACGACGCTAATCGATAAGGCGCCCGTGCCACAGGTGCAGCACCAAGTACTAAATCGATTCAAAACTCCACTTGTCGGGGTGGTGGAATGCCCGGCAAGTCCTCGGGAAATACCTTAAGAAAATTCCAAACAATTGGTACGTCCTCAAGTCGCTTCTCCTTCGACTTGACTTCAGTGTCCTTCGTAGTAACATGTGCCAAAAAGATAGGACATCCTTTTAGCAAATACTTTTGGGTTTTAGTGCACGAGATGATGTTCAATCGGGTCTCGCTTCCCTGGTTGCTTTCGTCACCACGATTAATCAATGTCTCATTTCCGAATGGAACACGAACGATCTTCTCATCACAAACAATGACAACATGGTACTTTGCCAACCAATCCATGCCGATTATAACGTCGAAACTATCATGTTCTACGGGCATTAAGTTTATGTTGAATGGGTGATTTAGGAAGTTTAAAGTACAACCCCGAATGATAGTGTTTAACCCTATTATTCTCCCGTCAGCTTGTTCGACATCGTAAAAATGATCTAATGCAGTTGGTGTGATATCAATTTAGGAGCTAAATGCAGTAGACACGAAACTCCTATCGGCACCAGTATCAAATAAGATAGAAGCATAGCGGTTGTTTAGAAGGAACGTACCCGTAACGATGTTGGAGTCTGGGTTTGTCCCTGCATTTCCCATCGCATACACTTTTGCTGGAGCATTATCATTCCCAGTTGGGTTGCCTCTGTTGTTGTTCTTCAGTTTTGGACAATCCCTCTTGAAATGTCCCTGGGCTCCACATTCATAGCAAGTAGGTTTCTGACCTGCCCTAGTGCCCCTTTGGTTATTAGCAGTATTAGCATTTGTAGTACTCCTATAGTCACGATCCAGATGGCCAACTCTGTTGCACTTGTGGCATTTTGGAGCACACTAACCGTCATGGTGATAGTTGCATTTAGAGCACAGAGGTTTAGATCCTCCGTAAGGTTTCTTATCACCAGATCCTACTGTGTAAGTCCGTGCTACATTCTGTCTTTTGGGAGGCTGCTGTTGGTTTTGGTTGTTCTTGGAGGTGTCATCAAACTTCCTCTTGTTCTCAGCCTGACGTTCAGCAAAAATGCTAATCTTCTTATCCATCAGCTCAGTTTCCATTTCAATAGCATCCTGCATGGTTTTTGGATTCGATGCCATAACACTTCCGTGAATCATGTCGGGCAAACCACCAACATATTTCTCAATCTTATCAGATTCTTCAGGAAACATCCCGACACACATCAATGCCAGTTCCTGGAAACGTTGGTTATAGCCTATCACATCGGTACCCTTTACTTTCAGATTCCACAACTCGACCTCGAGCTTCTTAATCTTGCCCCTCGGGTAGTACTTGTCAGTCATCTTCTTTTTTAAGTCTGTCTAAGTCATTGCATACGCAACATCGTGACTAATAGTCCTAACGTGGGAGTTCCACCACGTTAGAGCAATTCCAAGAAGAGTACATGTGGCAAACTTGATTTGGTTTTCCACAGTGCAGTTGCTTATGCAGAACAAAGTTTCCATCCGTTCAAACCACTGGGTTAATTCGACAACTCCTTCAGTGCCTTTGAAAAATAGGGGTTGGCACTTCATGAAGTCTTGGTAAGTGCACTCTCGAGCAACGCGTTCAGTCCTTCTGACATCCATTCCCGAATTATGGCTGTCATCGCCATTCATGCTTCTGTCAGCATTACGTGCTGCTAATGCGGCAGCAACGCCTTGGTCGATCAATGCCTTGAGCTGGGCATTGGTGACAGATGTGGTGGTGGTTGTTTCTGTGGCTGGTGTTGATCTTGTGGTTCTTTTTGGTGTCATTTTCTTCAAATCACAAGAAAATATAATACCCGTTAGATTTCATAAAATCATAACCATGACATGACATATACACAATAAGTAAAGTGAGATCACATCACATAGTGAAATACACAATTGAATTGAAATTAACAATGGTGAAACTAAATTGACATTCATTCATAGTAAATTCGATTACAGACATGACATAATACATCTCTTCCATATATAATCTGGAAACATACATGACCGATTCAGATACAAAATGATCACTATGATTAGGTTACAAAATGAAAATAACAACCTAAAGCCTTACTAGCCGGGAGTTACCCGTAATACTTAGTAGGCTATATATAAAATAGCTAAACACATGGTACAAACTAAGAAGAACTACCGTTCTCCTCCGGTATCTCAGGCTGTGCTAGACCTTTAGCGGGTCCCTGCTGTCTCTAGAGTGCAGTCACCTGTGTCTGCAGTGAACTCACCAGTCTTAGTGTTTCCACATGCTGAGCCTGTCGTGTGCGGTCCACTTTCCGCAAAGCCCCAATCTCTACCTGCTGAGCTAACACTGTAGTACGCAATGCCATAACCTCAGAACGTGCAATGTCACTAGCATCCATAGACCGTCTCCAGTGTCCTAATGAGAGGAAGTCTGCTCTCTCTCCATAAGTAAAGCAGTGGGGGCATGGGCGCGTCTATCTTTTACGCAGACATATTGAGCTGAGCGCTCATAAATGATCTATGCTTCCTGTGCCTCATCAGTCTCTATAAATTCCATCAGTTTCCTGGCTGACGAGTAGTGACAAAGTGGTCTATCCTCCCGACCGAACTCTGTCTATCAGTGTTGGTACTTCCCTGGCATGCACTTCATCTTCTCATCCCAAGTGTTGGTAATCCCCATAACAACCTCTCTTTTCTGGATCACACCTTAATATCCTATACATACAGTGGCAATAAAAACCATAGTTCTGCCCTTAAAAAAAAACTCCAGTCGGATCTTAGCAGCAGGTGCAGGAAGAGCTCTCTCTAACCTCGGTACTGAACCAAGTGAAGTGCATAAATACCTTCTTTTGATGGTGGTGAAATAAACTCGAGCCTTATCTGCCTATGATCAGTATGAGTGGTTGCTTAGCAGCAAGGGTGGTTTGTTGATGTAGAGTGTGGTATAGGTGGATTTGGTGATTGTCCTTGATGGAGGTGTACTCGATGGTAGTGGATGGGAAGTAGATGGTGACTCGGCTCTCAGCCAGATCATAGCAGCTCTATGTCCCAAAGGATAAGTAGGGCTAGTAGGTAGTGGTAGGGATGATACAGGTAAAGGTGGTGATAGTATCTAAGGTAGTGCTCATAGTATCTGGGGTAGTGGTGATGACAATGGAGAGAGTGGTGATGGTGGTGGAGTATGTATAGCAAGAAGTCTGGCAACCTCTGTATCCGAAGGAAGTGATATGGGTGTCTGAGCTCGGACAGACATCCTAGCTGTAACACGGTGTATAGGTGGTAGGACAGAGTCGGCCGGAGCGGGGTGCTCCTCCTCCTCCTCAACATCATCATCATCATCAACCTTGTCATCATCAGATAACTCATCATCATCACCGTCACCGTCTCCCCCGTCAGCAGGATAATTAGTAGGGTCCTCCTTAGGATCCTCCTCAGGACCGAAGTCTGCAATGTATCCTGGTGAGTCGGCAGTAGGTGAGACAGCCACAGGCAGGGGCTGCTCCTCAGCTGGTAACATCTCATCCTCTGGTGGCATAAACTCTGGTATACAGGCTCCGGTACATATGGTACATAGACAGGTGAAGGTGGTGCCTACTCTGGCTCCTTAGGGCCAGGCACGTAATCTAGTGAGGGTGGGGCCTGAAGAGCGGCCTCCACATATGGGTCCTTCGGCATCATGGGCAGCCCGTCGTATCCGTATACGACGACTCCCGGTGATCCAATGTCTAACAAATCCTCAAATGGACTGGATACTTCCGTGTATGTGACTATGGAATCCTCTGAATCCGACATGACCAAAATCTGAAAATCAAAAGTAGCTTATATAAGTATATTAATATAAGACTCTTATCGTAATATACGTAATATGTATTATAAACACGTATATCAATCATGAATGCATCTAGTATGACCAACTAATGCAACAACTAGTGTATGTATGTCCCGTGAAAACCCTTTTTGTATGAATGCAATGTTTGAAAACGGTTATAGTCCAATCAAAAATATTTGACCTGGTTCTCTATAACCTTGGCTCCTGATACCAATCTATAACACCCCCAAATTGGGTCGCAGCGGAATATGGGTTTGAGGGTGGTACATCATAGATCAATAGCACAAGATATATATAAGAACGACCATTAAAAGTCGTTTAAAACCGATACATTGGATTTAACAAATTGTTTGTTACAAAAGCTCGAAGCTTCACTTGTTCATTGTTCAACATACAAAGATTTTAGTCCATAACAAATATATCCCCAAAATGTAATGCAACCAAATCTTTTAAGCATGTGACTTCCAAAATAACGACCACCAATGTATCCCCCGCACCTCGTGCCTTATTGACCTCCTGAAAAACATTGCTTAAAACGTCAACAATAATGTTGGTGAATTCATAGGTTTGTAAAATGTATAATGTAGGACCGCAAGATTTCCCCATGATAATGCAACATATGCAAACATCATAAAATGTAATTACGTTTTCCTAAGCTCATGACACAGAAGCTCTACATGTATGAATTGCAATATAAATTGCCAACATTGCCTGTGATGATGTTCTAACCCGCAACATCCTATGTCTGACATGGTATACGTTCGTTTTTCCAGTGATAGCTAATCACCCGAACGGGGATGTCAATCCCAATAGATCTATTTATAACATTCGCGCTCACCACCAGTAATTGACAGTTCATGATAATGGGCTCAGATGGGTTATCGCTATTTAGGCAAACACATAATTGTAATGTAAAATGTCCACTTGCGTCCAATTGTAAAACATGCATATGTTTCTCACCCCAAAACTGATAAATCATTGTAATTGTAAAACATGGGGCTATGAACTCAGCTTGCGTGAGTTGAATCAACAAAGTATATCACAATGAAAAATGTGTCACGAATACGCCTGAATGCTACCTAATTAATTATAGGTCGTATAAGTACTAAGCACTTTGATTAACTAATACCATATATAATTCTATATAGCTACATCACCATCTAATCGTATTAGTGAAATCATATTTATAAAGTGAAAACGTTTATAAATATCTCTTTAGTAAATATCTCTTTAGGGCTAGTAAGATGTGAGCTCTTGGTTCCCTAAGATGAGTATCATCCTATGAATTCAAGGAGAGTGATTGAACTAGAAATATCTTCGTATTTTCATCTCCGCATCCGGCCATATATACATATATATGATGAAATTTTGTAATTTTTGAGTGCTGGGTATGATTGTGGGTATTTTTTGAAGCGTAGAAAAGTTTTGGTGGTTCTGGGTATGCCTAAACGTATTTTATCGCGAAACATAAACACTTTACGTAACCAACAAAAATATAATATGCAAAGTTAATAATTATACTCCAAATAATTATCTAACACTTGCTTGACGTAAACATTTAATTGTTTGATGCCCGTTTATGTTGAATGATCATTTTTAGTTTACGCGATTTAACTTAACACTTAAAATTAAAAGCAAACGCGTACAACACTAAAAATAAATAGTTAAATAAATAACATCGTACAATGACCTAAAACACAAGGTGTTATAGATAGATTACGAGAAAGCTAATTGACAAAAAATAAAATTCTCACTTGATAGGAATCAAGTGAGTAGACCTAACCTAAATAAAATTCGAAACTTATACTATTCCCTACGCAGTGACGCCAAAAACTTGATGTGGTCGTTGTAAACATACCAGGTTTTACAACTCCCTAGGCAGAGTATCTAATCATTGTAGTGTAGTATAGCAAGGACTCGGGGGTTGTTATCGTTCTCTAGGGAAATAGCGTCTGAAGGGTCAAACTAAACCTAACTGATATCTAAGGGGTTGAGAGAAGATTATTTTTGTATTTTTATGTTTTCATAAAAGTAGTTAAAATTCAGTTTTTAAGAGGTGGGTTTTGATTTAAACTAATTAAACTAAACTAATTTTTGTGGAAACTTATGGTAAACGAACGTATTTACTTAATCATGCATTACTTCTTAGTTTGATTCTCCTAATCCTATTGCTTTGTCACACTTGTGATGATCTGTATAAGTATTTCCAAGGCCATGAACATATTACACGAATCCGTCATCTATGTAATTGTAACACCCTCAAAATACGTGGCAACATAATAGTGATGGGGGCATTACTTCATAATACATAAGCACATGATATGAGAGAACGACCTCTAAATGAGTCGTTTAAAAATATAATCTCGTTGACTTAATTGAAATAAATAAGTTGTAACCTTTATCCCATAAGTTGCATCAAAATAAAGCATAATTGGTACAACGAGATAGATAGTTTTAAATGCAATAGAAAATCCATGAATGATGATCTTGAAAGGTATGGACTCCATGCATATCAAATACTTCAAAGCAGTTACTGGCCTGAGAAATACATGCTTAAAAGTGTCAACATAAAGTTCATGAGTTCGTAGGTTTATGTAAGTATAAATGTGGGACCGCAAGATTTCAAAGAGTATGACAATTGTAACACATACAATATCCGTCCAAAAAGTAATTACGATTTCACTAAGCTCATAACACTGAGGCTACAACAATGTATATGTGCAAATTCATGCAAAGAATATACCCGTGCAGATGTTCTACCCGCAACATCTAAAGTCCGATATGGTATACGTTCGTTAGTTCGGTCCTTCAAAATTAGTAAGCGCTACTTACCTGAACGGGGATGTCAATCCCAAATAGATCTATTTATAACACACACGCTTACACAAAGTAATTAACAGTTCATTATAGTGGGCATAGTGGGTTATCGCTACTTAGGAAAAATCCATAATCGTTTAAAAGAGTACTTGCGTCTAATCGTAAAACAAGTCCTGTATCTCACCCCGACATTTGTAAAGTAGTGATAAACAAGTAAACTGAGGCTATAAACTCACATCAAGTGAAAAGTATTGATTTTAGAAAATCAACAAAGGAAAGTCGTCATGAAAATCCGGTATGCAACCTATTTAATTATAGGTCGATTTAGGATAAGGCAAGCAGAAATAAAATGAAACGATGTATTATATATCGTTATATCACCATCTAATAGTTTTAGTTTTAGTTTATATGTCAAAGTAATATCTACATTAAGTTTGCTTTTAATATGTAAGTGTGTACCTTTGTAATATTTTCTAATAGCCAATTATTAATTATAGTCTATTTCGCTTGATTCGTCATTTTTATTATTTTCACAATGACAATATATATGTAGTTTAATTAATTTACAAAATAATATTTATAAAGTTTAAGACGCGCATAAATAATATATATGTGTTACTACATAAACAAACCCGAAAACGTCCGAAAACATCATTTTAATATCCTAACAGCAAGCTTTTATATAAAAAGAATACGTGCAGGTTCGGTTTTAAAAGTGATATAACTACTTCGTTTTTTACTTTCATGAGAAAAGAAAGGACACAACTTTAGGCGAAAAATCATTTCGGACAAGTTTCCTTTTATACACTTTAGCCTGTTCGGGCGCGAAAGGGGTCAAAACCACCAAAATAGAATCTGCCAGTTTTGTTATAAAAACTATTTTTGCCGAATAGTTACCAAACTTGTTTTAACCATATCTCTTTCGTTATAAGTCGGTTTTTCGAGTTCTTTATATCTACGGCTTCGTATTTAAGCGTACTATCATATTTTTAAGGTTTTAACTTGTCAAAATACTTTTACCACAACTATTACATACGGGCTTTTTTAAGTGTATTTATACACTTTCAAAACCTATAAATTTAACATCATTTTCCACAACAAAAACTTTCTAACCTATTCCCTTCATCCTCTTTCACAATCAACAAAATCCAAACTATCCTAATCCCATTTCAACTCTACCAAAATAATTAATAAAACTCTAAAAATATAAATAAAAATCTAATTAAGCTAGTTTTTTAAGCTACTAATTTAACAAGTTTAATCTACAAACAAGTAACTTATGACATGTAAAATTAAATATTTTCAAGTGTTCAATCATGTATATAATTTGTTTTACATCTCTTGTAAGTATGTATATATTTATGTTTTGCTCTTGTTTCCTTGTAAACCTTTTAAAACAACCTAATTGGTGATATAACAACATACACAAGATGTTTATAACAAAATAACAATAATGAAATATGGAAAACTGTATGAACCTTAGTGAAGATGAATGGCAAAAACAACTAATTTAACACTTAAATCAAACCCTAATTTATTTGATAGCTAATAATACCCTTAGAACACCTTGGAAATCCCTTGATAAAAATCAAAAACTATTTTCTTGCTTGGTTTCTACCCTTGGCCGGTTACAATAGCTAGAGAGAAAGAGTGTAGGTTTTTTTTGTGATGAAATGAATGAGAATGAGAAGTGTAAGTATATAAGGACTTAGCTTAGCAAAATATTTATGACAAAAGCAACCTAATCACTCAAGTAAACATATGGGGGGGGGCATGGCTTGTGTAAGGAAAAGGGATGGGGTGGTTGCTTGTTGTAAGGGTTGTGTAAAATAGTCAGTAAGAGTTGGTAAGGGATCTAAACTTAACTAGTATAACATCTTGTATAGTATTGATTTGATATTATTTTTGTGTATACCACATATGGGCTGGTTTATATGGGTAAAAATGGGGGAGGAAAACAATTAATTTTTGATAATGTATAAGTATTGTGAGTATTTGTAAAGGTGGTATGGTTTACATGCATGCATGAAAGTTCATAATACGAAACCTAAGCCTTTTACTTAAAACTTGCAAAATAAAATATGAAATATTATAAATTATCTTTGTAATAATTATATAACACATAACTGACGTAAACTTATATTTTTTTAATTCCGGTTTACGTTAAATGTTGATTTTCAGTCTACGCGATTTAACTTAACGGTTATAATTTAAAGTAAACACGTAAAGGTTCAAAGTAAATAGTTTTGAGTTTATTGACGTAAAATGACCGAAAAATATGGATTGTCACAGTCTCCTCGTGTTAAAAGAATTTTGTCCTAAAATTCAGGTTGAGTTTTCTTCCGGAGTGGTGTTGGTGAAGAGGTGTGGATACTTGTTTGGAAATTGGTCTTCACGTTCCCACGTGAACTTTGGACCTCTTCTAGAGTTCCATCGAACCCTGACAATAGGAATGCGACTTTGCTTCGGTCGCTTGACTTCTCGGTCTATCATCTCTACGG
This sequence comes from Tanacetum coccineum, assembly GCA_026074375.1. Lineage (NCBI taxonomy): Eukaryota > Viridiplantae > Streptophyta > Magnoliopsida > Asterales > Asteraceae > Tanacetum > Tanacetum coccineum. The sequence continues at coordinate 43,588 of BQNB010021759.1, read as the reverse complement.
GTTATTCAACGAAAGGCAGTTTGTCATCAATTTGGATCTCATCCAACAGAATCACGAGTGATTCATCGTACAAACACGTCTTTAATTTGGACACGTGAAACATGCTATGAACCCTGCTTAACTGCTGAGGTAGTTCGAGTCTATAAGCAACGGTTCCAACTTTCGTTAATACCTTGAAAGGTCCAATATACCTCGGGTTCAACTTTTTTCGTTTGCCAAAACGGATAACCCCTTTCCAAGGTAGAACCTTCAACATGACCTTATCTATTCCCTTCGGCTTAGAGCGTCAGCTAACATTACTTGTCCCTCCAGGGTGATAACGAATCTATACCCATGATGGCGTCACAACTACTAAGTTTTAGGGTATCACGTCGACGTTTGAATGGGTGATTTATTAAATTCCTTGATGGCGAGCAAACTCGTTGGCGGATTGTCCTAGGGTGACTAGCGATGCGTCTCGACTTTTCAAAATAGAATTTGACGCAAGATGATGTCGACTCTATGTAGTAAGGTGGTGTAAAGGTCTACTTAGTTACTATGATTATTAATTCAGTTTCCCGTGACAAATACGTTTTACGGATACGCATACAAAAAATTTTGTTTTTCGGGGATATATGTAGTAAATTGATTTTGACAAAAGTTTTAAGGTGACTACTACCAGCATGGCATGATTATTCCTAAATTAGACGTAGGTGATCAGGCTATGTATAATTGAGGACTAACGATGAAACACTCATTTTTGTCAAATTAACGTTATGTATATAATAGTATCAAAATAGTTTTATAATGTGACAAAATAATTCACAAGATGGAAACAAGGTAGTTTATAGGATGACAACAAAATGGTTTTTGAGATAACCATTAGATGGTTTATAAGATGATAGTTAAGTAGTTCATGGGGTGATAGTAAAATAATTCATATGATGCAAATAAAATAGTTTCATAAAATAAAAAAATGATTTATAAGGGGATAGAAAAACAGTTTTCATGTGATAATAAAATAGGTTTTTAAGAAAACTAGTTTACACACTGAAAATAAATTAGTTGATAAGATGATAATGAAATGATTTTTAGTATGATAGTAAAATAGTTTATATGTTAGTAAAATGTTAGGAAAATAGTTTATAAGATGATAGTAGATAGTTTATTAACGATAGTAGAAATAGTTTGTAAGGCGATTGTAGAATAGTTTAAAATGTTAGTTCATTTGACGACAATTAGATCATTATTAATGATTAATAAAATAGCTTATCATGTGGCAGTGAATGTCACACCCCGCCAAGGTGGAAACGCGAGGCGTAAACAAGAATGGATATCATTACAACACATGGTGTCTATATAGAGAATACTAAAATGAAAACTAAAGTAAAGCAAAGACACAAAGTGTCATAACAATACCCAAAACCTAATGGTGTCTTTATTAATGAGAAAGAGGTCTCGTCAATAAATGACATGCAAAAACATAATCTAAACAATTCATGCAAACACATTTATTCAAACAGAAAGCATAAATAACTCCAAGCATCCTACGGTCTCTTCTAGCCACTTCGCTCTATCTTAGCACCATTAAGCTCACCTGAAAATGATGCTTAAAAACGTCAACACAACGGTTGGTGAGAGTCATAGGTTTAAGACTCACATTATAAACCTTTCAAACCAATTACTGTGATAAATAAAACATAACATAGCAGGACATACAGCGTACTATCATACAAGCTAACATGCAATCACATCAATCCACATTGAGACGTTCACGCTCAATCCTCACACAAAACATAACAACAATAAGACGATCACGCTCACTCAAAGAACTCACAATAATAAGACGATCACGCTTACTACCAATCAAATCCATAAATGCCATGAGACGATCACGCTCAAGCATAACAATTCATACCATAAAAGCAAGTAGCACATAACATACAATAGTCACGTATAGCCCATGCATCATTTAAATCACATTATCACAGTAACTAAAACATTTCAAAACCTCTTTGCATCATTTTCACCCCAAGAAAACATAAGAAAAAGGGGCTATGAAACTCACCTGATGCTTAGCTTCCCAAAAGAATCCAACAAAAGCTTCACAAACACTTCACGGATAATCTAAACAATTAAGCACACAATAAGCTACCATCAATTAGGCATTCAACCCAATATGATGTAACCTCAACTATGATGGATATCTAAGCTATCTACCATAGTTCTATACTTGATTTAACCCTTTTCCAACTCCTACATATGCCATTTACACTTCAATGCTACACTTTAAATTTTCTGGTTTTGAGCAGAATTTTATACTCACTTACGCGTCCTAAACGTACCACTTAAACACTTCCACAATTCAAACCAAAATTCACCATGCTACATATATGTCCTATGAACCTCTCATAGCTCTCCCAAAGCCATTACCCTTTTACAAATACCCTTTAGAAATTCATTAATCCAAAGTGTCCAGAATTCGTCCAGAATCTGACCCCCTAAAAGTATGACTATGACATTGGTTAACCAACTTAGACCTCACTATGACCTTAAAGAAAATTCAAGGGACTCACGCAACAATAACAACGACCACGGATTTAGAGCCTCTAACTCACTGTCTAAGTATTTTTAGAAAAATCAAAACCAAAACTGAAATTCGTCACTGTTTTACACACTAATTGTTTAACGACTATTTGACCCACTTCCCGACCATAAAACTCATGAGGCAAACTTTTCTGGAAAGTAGACTCTCTGAGGTTATCTCCAGTATGTTGTAAATTATTTATTTGATCTTTTATGACCGAGTTATGACCTCTACAAGTCTGACTAAAATTCTGCAGTGAATTAAAATGACTTTTCCCAAAGATTAAACCCTAACCTACGATCCTAATCATGTAAGAAATCAAACGAATGATCAAACATGATCTATACATCATAAACTTCCAGAAACTTAAGAACCCTAATTTGTAATAACCCAAACTTTAAACTTATAACCCTAATCCATCACATTTAGATTACTAGAATTGAAAAATTATAACTAGAATTGAACATAAATTAGAAAATTTACCTTAGCAAAGAACCCTAAATTTTTTCCTCTTTTTCTTCTCTTGAAACCGGTCGAACAATATGGGGGAGGGGGTTTGGGTTTTATTTTTTTTATTTATAGGCCACAAGGAAATCCCTAGATAAACCTAATTACAATTTGAGTTCAACTAAAACTCTTTTTTTTCTTTCTTTTCTAATTTTCGTATTTACTATTCATGCCTAAAAAATATATTTTTTTAATTTTTTATTTATTAATTAATTACCTTCAATACCTGGACGTTTTATAAAAAACCTAAAGTCTAATTTGGAAACCATGTTGCTTGAAACAACTACTTTCTGAAAATCATTTTCATTTCCAAATTTCACTTTTATATATGAGAAAGTTTACCCAAAAACTCTCTATTTAACAACCTCATTTCTTTCACAATGACGACGGCTCTCATTTTTAATCAACACCTAGCATTCCACATATTAACCAAAACAATTCTCTCAAAATACCCAATCAATTCCATTATCACTATAAGTGATTAAAATAAATTTCTCCATCAAATACTCATTTCTCTTACTGAACCCCCAAAACCGAACTTATCTGAAATTACTATCACAAAAAACGTATACGTAATAATACTTACACTTTAACATCAGAAATGCTCAATCTTCCAATAAACGATTTCCTTGTCACTCAAAAGTAACGAAATGAAGCTAGCCAAACTTATATCGACCAGTTCCAATCTCATTGAATGATCACAACGCAATAGTTTTGATACCAAAACTCATAAACACATAAAAACACACATATAATCACATCAAATCACACTATCCATACAGTACAACTGGCACCTAAGTCCAACACTAGAACGGTGTGACTAACCTACTCAAGTCACGTTTCACAACTTCCTCACGCGAGCAAAACAATGTTAGAGAACGGAGAGTGATATAGGGTTATGGATCCTTTAAACTTTCGACCAAAATAATAAACCAACATGGTGGCTGGATCAACGCATGCATGGCCGTTAACGGACGGAATAACAGCATGACTCGATCACATCCTCATTCGAGTAAAACCTAAGGTTAGTGGTTAAGAAAGGGGGTAAATTGTTGTTAAATAAAAACACAAAACAAATAGTTTTCTAAGTCTACAATCTCCCCGTCACTGGTCGCATTTAAATCCTATAAGGCAAAAATAAGGGTCAAAAGTCAAGGGATCTTCATATGACATAGTTATGCTATAAAAAAAATGTATTGCCTCATAATCTCTATAACTTAGGCAAGAAAGTCGCATTAAGCGGCCCTTCATCGATCATGAACAATTAAGGCTTAAAATTTGGGCCAAAGTTAGCACATAATATTTCTCCAAATAACCGCAATTTCTATCTCCCTTCCCCCCACTTGAGATGTACAATGCCCTCATTGTACAGATAGACGTATAATAGAAAGGAGAGATAGAAATGTTACGGGTTTATAAGAACTACCCGTTTATAAAGACGAAATCATCACCAGCTGGATAAAGCAGAAATACTACTACAATACAACATAAAAGCTGATTTGTAATGATGATCAGCTGTAACAAACTACACTTGCTTACATCCTTTTTAATCCTCCGCCCCCTTATTTCTTGATGCAAGACTGGATATCAATCACAATACAACACAGAGTCTTATACATGACGCATAACCCCCCACTTGAGATAACTAGCTTTAAAAAACTAGAAACTCCGTCTGTTCTCAAAGACCCCTCCATCCTAACCCGCGGCTTTTACCAGCTAAACCCAAAATTAACCAGCAACTCCCCGATCATGGACTAAGAAACTACAAGGTAGGCTAGGCGATAGGTGTAACGAAACAACATATATTGGGTTACAAAATGAAAGGAAAGGCTTAGCAGGTTGTACTAGGGTATCTTGCACTAAAGTTGAGTGCAACAAAGGGTTTTACAAGGGATTGACTAATCAATGTGAAAAGTTAATATACACAAACATAACATGAAATGGATGGGCTATTTGTGGTTAATCCTAAAATCTGCCTTTTATCTTAGCTACACCGATTACACTAGGTGCAATGCTCATTATGGTGGTCTCGAAAAGATATACCAGACCAAGTTCTAAAGTCTACTACAGCCACCGACACACTTATTTTTATTGGATTATGTATAAGGAGAAAACAGAAAGGCTTATCTCACACAATGGAAATATAAGGTAGGGTGTGCTCAGTTATAGGTCCCAAGACTAGTTAAATAATGAAAAACATGTCAAAATTTTATTAATGAAACATTTTACAAAATAAACTAGAAAAATAAAGGCAAGCATAATCAAATAGGTGTCTATTTCTAATCCCTTCCTTCCACTATGAAGTCAAACAAAAATCATATATAATAAATAGGAAGGGTTAGAAAATGGAATGGATTACTCCCCTGGATTTGCTCGGTGATATGAAGAGATAACATGCTCTAATGCGTTGCTCCAAGACTTCTTTCTTCGAGCAAACATCCACCATCACAGGCGACCTTTTTCCATCATCAGAGTATATAGCATTCAACTAGGACGGTTCGGGATGCTTCCGTGCAAACTCGAATTAAGTACCTAACACATCATAAATGTGCATCTCCCTGAATAAACCGGAAAACGACTATACCAAAAGAATAAACCTGGATAAAAGCACAATAGCACAAAATGTACAAAACTTTACAAAATAAACCTAACTCACTTTCGTAGGAATCACGGTTGCATTTAGCGTATGCAATAAGCCTTTTAAACCATGTGGTGGCCCAAGTGAACGAGTGAAGTCTCGTGAGAGTTTCCAGAGAATATACCCACTAAATTCATTTATCAATATACACGGTTTTATAAAATTTCAAACGATTTAATGATTTGTAGAAATGGATTGCGGCATAACCAATGATTGGATTACGCCGTAATCATGTGGATGATCATTTCAAAATTGTTTAATTAAGTCTAGTTACGGCGTAACCATGGAAAGGATTACGCCGTAACTTTAATGATTATAACGTAACTTTAATGATTACGACGTAACCTAAATGGTTACGCTGTAATTGCTGCTATTGGCAGCAAACTTACCTAACAAACGCTAACCAACGAACACAAATTGACGTTGGATTCCGCCCAGCCTGAATATTAAACCTGCAAAAACAAGTAAGAAATAATACTAACAAATAAAAGAGCAGAATTGAAATGACTAAACTAAGGGTAGGTCGGGTTGCTTTCCCGAGTAGCACACTATATTCCTTAAACCGAGTCTTATAAGGTTAGACGCAAGAGCCTCCATCAAGGCGTATTTTTGGGAAACGTCTCTACACTGTCCAATTCTTCATTCATCATCTTAACCTGTTCAAATTTCTTATCCTGCACATTAAACAAACCAGTGCATCAAATGTTAACAAACAAGGGGGGGGGGGGGAGGAAAACATATTTGGCAAATACTTGACTCATAAACACCACATGAATAAAACATTAAGGTTGACCGACTTAATATCAAAACAAAGGCGATATTAAAAAATATTTTTAAGGGTTCAAGCATTGCCCAAACTATTTTTGGTGTTTCAGACCTAGTTCAGAGATATGTCGCAACAAGCACTACCAAGTTACGCCATAACCAAGTCTGAAACGATTTTTATTCACACACATTACGCCATAACCATATGACTGGTTACGCTGTAACAATACTCAATCAATCATGCAAACACTCAGAAAAAGGGAGAAGAACAGAAGGCTCAAGCACACATACAAGCACAAACAAACACACACATATCAATCAAACAATCAAAAAGAACAAAAACCGTTCCCCGGCAATGACGCCAAAAACTTGATGCGTAATTTCTTTTAAATAAAAACTACGTCAGGTTTTACATTTATAAAACCCTAACTACCTCAACTATTCCTACACACTAAATAGCAGTGCACCCTATCGTGTATAGTGTAGTGATTGGTAAGTATGGGTGTCGCCCCAAAGAACGGTTTGTGTCTCTAATCGTCTAATTGATTTTATTTATTCTACTTAAGAAAGCAGGAAAGAAAACATGTTTGAATATTTTGAGATTATTATGGAGTTGTTTTTGGTGGGTAAAGGGGCCGAACTTGGTCGAAAAGGGAGTTGGTATGTGGAGGACAACTAGAAAAGGAAGAACGCAATTAATTACTATGATCTCTAGTTCAATGTCTTATCGTAATCTTAAATGGGGACTAAAATCATTAGTTTCAATTTGGTAGTTGAAACCTATCCTATGTCTACTGAGTGGAATGAACTCGCGAAGGGAATTAACCTATTCAGTTTACATTATTTTAAGATTTAGATTTTAACTTGATAAGATTACGTTTATTCTAATAGGTGTTCTCCTTGTACCTCAGACTCCTAACCAGAATTAATGCTAAGGGCTCGCTCATAGTCAAAGGTGAACAACTACAAGTATTAGTCACTTTGAAATTAATCGTGCGCACAAAGCTTAAGTCTGTCTATCGCTTAAAACCTTAAGTGCACACTTAACCTCATATCAAAACCTAGCAGGGAGTCCAAGGATTTCTAAACGCACTAAATAAATTAATAAAGAAAGCGATAAAACAACGAGATCATAACTTAATAATTAAAGAGATAATTAAATAATTAAAGGCGGCGGGGGGGGTGGGGGGGGGGGGGGGGGGGGTGGGGTCACACCAATATATATATCTTATCACCCCCCAAGAAAAAATAATTAAACACAACTAATAACAAATCAACAACAAATTAAACCGCATGATCCGCTAAATCAAAATAATCATTAAATTAAATTGACCAAAATAAGTTGAATAATTATTACAAACTGTGCTGAACTAGTACTCTGTCCCCCCCGATACCCCTTCCAAACGCCATGCAAATCCCCAAAGGGTTGCCCATACCAAGCTAGCAGGCTGCTAGCTCTTTTCTTCAATTTCTTCTTTTTGCGGCTAACTCCACCGAATAGGAATGAATCAATTATATGATTCATGCGAAGCAACATAGATTCTAAAAGAATGAGTCAGAAGTTGGCAACAAACTGCCCGCCGACTTAGGGTGAAGAGTGAAACTTTATATAACTTTTGCACAATATTAGTCCTTGTGATTTTACGGCGTAACCCAATACACGGTTACGCCGTAACACTCCTGATGCGGCTTTCCTTTTTATGTGATAATCTCAGTTACGGCGTAATAAATAATTATGTTTCTCCGTAACCCTTAGTCGACAACAATATAATTTCTATAGTAAAAGATTATGGCGTAAAACTAGATGGAACGGTACGCCGATAGCGCGTCAACACCGAATCAATCAGCTCTAAATAAATGATGACGGCGTAACCCGTAACGGACTTACAAGCCCCGTAATATCTTGACAAGCTTCTATATCTTCATAATAAATGATTAATTACGGCGTAACTCTTGTTGATGTTACGCCGTAACTTCTTCGTCCGTACAATTCCATATGTAATAATAGGTTACGGCGCAATCCATGGTGTTAATTACGCCGTAACTCATGAAAATGCGGATTTTGATATAAAAAGCCTTCGCTCTTTTTCCGTCCATTGCCAAAATTACCTAATATAAAGAATATAAAAGAATAAAGTATCAAAATTACATAAAGCAATCCAATAAACTGTGGGAATTTGATATGAAAAAGTATTAAATATTTAATGTTATCAGGTAAGGATCTTCTAACTTTCACCAAAAGTAATAAACCAACAAGGTGGCTGAATCACGCATACATGGCCGTAACGACAGAATAGACATGCATGACTCGATCTCCACCTCGTTCGAGTAAAACCTAAGGTTAGTTGCTAGGAAAGGGAAGTAAATGGTGTTAATAAACTTCACAAAACATAATAGATTAGCTTAACAATGAAGTATATAGTTCTAGTATCTGTTTTCCCGAACCGTCCATATGATACAGACTCTAAAGTATATACAACGAGGCCTCGATCAGATAAGATGACAAAGACAACCTAAGTTGGCGTTCCCATAAGGGTCAACTTCCCAATCATCCCAAACTTTACATACTTTTACAAAAGTAGTGATATCGGCCACTTTATACAAAACTATACATCGTTGATTTTTATCCACATATCAACAAAATAATCGACCCTTCCAAGTATTTCATCGGTTTAAGTTTCAATGAACCGACTGTCAATCTTTCCTTCTCTTTTTTGATGCATTTTTCTATTTTTCCATTTTTTTCTTTTTTAACATAAATCCCTGGTGTAATTTCAGTGTCTTAACCGGACATAATGCAGACCGTAGAATTGTTTTTCAACACATTCATTTTGGACATAATACATAATCGCGAAAGTAGCAAAATACACGAGCTACATATTTTTCGGCATTGCATTGTTCAATTTCTCAACCTAACCGGAGATAGAGAATTTCACTTTGACATAGGAAATAATTTTTTTTACACAAAAGCAACTAGCAACTTAGATTATAATAGGCTTAATTCTCTACATGGGGGGGGTAGGCAAGTGTAAATGTGTAACAAAATAGACATTTGGTATGAAAAAGACAGGAATGGTTCAACAGGTTTTTCTAAGGGATCTTACTCTTATAGTGAGAGTAAGCAAAGGGTTGTACGGGGTTTAACTAACCATACAAGTTAGTAATTAACACAACATAGTGGAGTTTGTGGTGTATTCCTAGAAATTACCAATTAAACAATGTTTATTCCATCTAAGTCCATGAGTATGCCGATCATTGGGTGTCAAGTGATATACCAAGACGTCTAAAGTCCAACTACATCACTGGCACACTCAGAATTGTGAATTTTAGTAAAGAGTATTGGAATGGAATCAGGCTTAATTGCGTCACACATTTCACATTAAGAGGTTTATAGTCGCAGAGGCATGTAACTAGAATGTGACAAAAAATTATAGCTATTTTTTTTTTTAATTTGGCATAATTTAAGCATATAGCATATTAATTGTAAACGAAAGGACAAGTAGGCGTTCTAATTCTCCACCCCCCTCACTTAAATTATACAACGTCCTCGTTGTATAGATAAAGCAATTAAAGAAAATGGGAAATAGAATTAGAACGAGGAACTCCCCTGATATGTTGCTCGGGATGATTCTCCAATTTTGAGTTCTTGAGCAAAAGTGTGTTGAAAGGGGCTTCAGAATGCCCGTGTGAATTCAACATATATCTTTTCCCAGGTTACCATCACCATTAAGTCGATGTTCATGATCAGCAAGTCCTGCAGAAAGATTTAGAAAACAACCCGCAATCGATCTCGGTTTACATTGGTTAAGATACAGAAACAAATAGAAATACCTGGGTACAGGAGTCGAATAACGATCGTATCCATACCCCAGGATACGCCGTATTGAAACCTGTATTTAAAAATCCTAAGTATGGTTTAGTCGACTAATACACAGTATTCGTTTATTCGAATACGCCGTATAGACTGAATTGACAATAAAGTTTAAAAAGTGCAAAAATCAAAAACTGGATAACGAGGTCCAGAATAAGGAAATATTCCGATCCATGAGGTTTGGGACCCGTATCAGCGAGCTTGAAGAGCAGACTCGTAACAGAATGATATATTTTGGGGTGGCTCCCCGGCAATCACGTGATTGGTTTTTGTGAGAGTCTTTAGTTAGAACTCCTTCAAGCCTCACGTTATACATTCTGTACACTCTATAACGTGCAGATCCCTTGTCAATGTTTCCTTCGTAATATTTCTTCAATCGTTGTCCATTGACTTTGAAGCTAAACCCCTTCTCGTCATTAGATTGTCTACAGCCCTATAGGGAATACCGTTTTAAAACAATGTTGGACCCGCTTCCATTTTGATTAAGATCATTCCAGGGTACATCGTCTGATGAGAATATAAAGTACACTTTTTCGGACTTCCTTAAAATAGTTCTCACCACGAAGTCTAGAATCATGCCATTTCTTGTCTAGTTCTTTGTGTAATTCTAGGTTCTCGAGAAGCGCCAACCTCCAATTCGATAGCTCCAGTAAGCGTGGCAAAAGAACCGACTCTTGCTACCAAGCTTTAAATCATATTACTTTGTTTGAAGCCCAATGTGCCTAAGCTCGTTCCTCTACGAAAAGGCAGGCTCCCAAAAACCTAGTCTTAAAAGGTGTACACCTTGTCGGTGTTTTGTAGGCCGTCCTAAATGCTCATAATGCATCGTTGAGTCTTTCTGACCAATCTTTAGGATTGTACCCCACTGATCTCTCTAGAATATGCTTAATAGCCTTGTTAGTAACTTTAGTTTGTCCAGTAGTTTGAGGAGGTATATGCCGCGAATAATTTGTGAATCACACCATATTTTTGCAAAGCTTTTTCTAGTTGGGAATTACAAAAATGTGTCCCTCTATCAACATATCAAGCTTAGAAACTCCAAAACCTGGCAAATAAACTTCTAAAAACTTAACCCTACACCAAGAATAGAAACGCATCATCGTAGTAATGCTTGAGCTTTCTAGCCATTGTCTGGACATATCATCGAGCAGCTTACAATATGTATTTATTACCTCTAGAGTCGGGAAATGGCCCATAAAATCTAATCCCCAAACATTAAAGACTTCGCATACCTGAATGTTATTTTGAGGCATTTCGTCCCTTGAAGATATGTTTTCTGATCTTTGACATACATCACATCGTCTTACGTTACTCAGTAGAAGCAACTTGACAGACACCAGTCCCAATAAAATCCTGATTGGTAAACCTTCCTTGCCGTAACTTTATCACCATGATGTCCACTAGTTAGGCCCGAATTAACAATGTCCAGAATTTAGGAGTTCCTTTCAGCCACTCATCTTCTTATTAAGATTATCCTGCAACACAGTTTAAAGCTGCATAAGGTTCGTCCAGATGGATGTCCTTGACTGTGCAAGAAAAACCTCTTTCGTGTATTTGAAGTGCCAATTTGGGGAAACAACCGGTCTGTCAATATTAATTAACAAAATACGGCAGTAGACCATGGCTCATCGTCATGAAACTTGGATTTTAGCACAGTAATGCCTTGCCTTCTTTACTAGGGGGGGGGTGGCTTTAGACGTCACCTTTCCTCCATAGTTGTCACTCCTTTTACTTTGTTTTTTGTGAACCAAACATTACCCACGGACGTTTGACAAGCAAAACAAATTCGTTTACCCGCAATTTTTAGCTCACATAATAATTGCTTCTTTCTGTTATAAAAGCTCGTTGGAGGGTTCTAAAATTTCCTTAATGAATCTTTTCTCTCTCCTCATGTTCACGTATACCTTTATCAATGGAATTTCGCCAATATTTCTTCGAAAGTTAAGCTCCTTGGAGGTAATGAACAGGTAAAGGAGCTCTTCCTGAAATAACGGTACCATAGGTACAGTTTCCCAGTTAAACGCGTGACCACCCATGAATGACCTGTGATCTGCCATAAGTTAATGCACTCTTCCAGGGATGTAAGGGGTCGTCCATTCCTGTAGATAACATTAAGGTACGAAGAAAAGGGTTAAATGGTCGCATACGCCGTATGTTAGTATAAAAGAAAAAACTACAAATGAAGGAAGAAGACTCCGTTGGATGTTTAGAGCGAAGACATGTATGTGGTTTTAGAAAATTTTTATACGCCGTATCCAGAAAGATGAATACGCTATATTTGGTATTCGACTCAGAAAAATTACAGTGGACTGTAATAATAATGCAGAAAACACACAAACAAATAATATGCAAAAATATACCATGCAGAAAAATCAAAACAAACACACAAATATGTAAATTAATCTAGACTAAACTTAACTAAACTAAAACATTAATAAATAAGAATTAACGGCAACCGCCAAAAACTTGATGTGTGGTCTGTGTAGGGTGGATTTTATATCAAGTGTTATACTATTTTATTTTTGATGCCGACTATACCGAACAACAACACGCTAACGAGTAGTGATAAACCTGAGCAGATGTAGCTTCGTTGTAAGTAGGGGTGTCGTCACTAAGAGAGAGAACGGTAATGATCAAATTTATCAGTAGTTTTGTTAGCTATGGTAGGTACTAAATTAATCTAAGTTGGCAAAACCTAAGTTAAACCAGAAACTAAGGTAAAGGGGGTGTTCAACCCCGAGAGACTAACACGAGTTTAGGTATCCCTTAACGCTAAGGTGTTAAGTGAAACAATTAACACTTCACAAAGTTGATAGACATGAAGATAAAGAAGCGGTCCCCAAACCTTTTAAGGTAAACAATACAGCCATGCTTAATCATATAGAACGTTGGTGTTGGATTTTAGTGTAATGAATGACTTATCCCTCGAGGGTTATATCAGCTTAACACTTGGGCGTTACTGTCTTCCATAGACCTAGACACTTGAATTCCTGTCCACAATTAACTCTTCCGCATAAAGTCTTTTTATTTGCTGATTAAATATTACCTTAGTGATTAAAAGGATAATTAAACCCTAGCTCCATGGTGACTTAATAACTCACTACCAGATATAGAGGGCTATCCCGGACTCTTAGCCTAGCCCAAACAACACTAACAGTTTGCAGCGTATTAAAGATTAGGACTAAGACGCAAGTTGAAATGATAGTCGCATATACAGGCACGTAAACGATTATAAATTATGATAACATAAACACCAAGCAACGATAAATTAAGCATTTCGATAGAAATAAAACCAAACATATAATATTATCATAAACGATGGCTAATTACTAAAGGTATTAGCCCGATTTCATATGTAAATAAACACGAAATCATAGATGAACAATAACGCTTAAACATAATGCAAACTGAACGCGTATAGTGGAGTGTAGAGATTACAAGAGTTTTCCCATGGATTGGAATACTTTGCAGGACCTTCTTGGCTTCTTGTATCTTCTAAGAATCAGACTTGGTGGTAAAAAGCATAATAGAACTCGTATTGGGGTTTGGTATTTATAGACTCTAAAAAAAGGGGTGGATACGCCATATTAAAATATAGGTCCATACACGGTGTATTAAACTGCTGATCTTTTACTTGATGATCACTTCATGTAAAAAAATTAATTGCAGGATTATTGACTGTTGACTTGCAGAAATACAAATCCTTAATATGATCGTTTTTAATACCTGCAATTAACGGCATGATCATTGATTGTTGACTGTCATATAAAAATGCAGATCTATGACTGTTGATCGGTGGTTATTTGTAAATGTAGGCAACAGATACGCCGTATCTTCATGATGGATACGACGTATTGAGGTAAAAGCAGTTGGTTCTTTTTCATTGACCAAAGTATTATATACGTCGCATCGTTGATGCAGATGCTGCGTATTCTTCAAAGTCAAGCAATGGTCTGTTAGTTCGTTAAGTCTTGATCCGGCGTATGCCCATCAAGATTTTATACGCCGTGTAGGATGTCAAAATCAGTAGACTTTCTTGAACTCTTTGTTTATGCTCCAAAATACATGCCTTTTATATAAACTTCACTAACTGCTCCATAATTACTGCAAATAACAAATATAAGCAATTAAGTGCCAATTCTTGTAATAATTATATAAAATATGTGATTTACATGGCATAAATGATGGTATAAATGTAATGTTATTTGATGTCATCATGGAAGACTTTTACCTTATGGCGTTTCGTTGGTGGTGGATGGTTTCTTGGAAGACTCTGACTCTTTGGTTCTTCTCCTCTTTGTCTTCTTACCCTGGTTTGGTCCAACTGAAGGGTCATCATCATCATCATCATCATCATCATCATCATCATCATCATCATCATCATCATGTTTTCTTTTGTGATTCTTTACTGTATCAACAACTCCCTTATCCATGGCATTTTCATCCTCTATCAAAACTTCCATGGGAGCATGTACAAAATGCATGATAGCAAGAATTTTCTGGTGTAAGACTGTTTTTCGTGCATGGCTTGGTAGAGAGCACTTTTCTGATCATACTCTTTGAGTGTTGCCTTGTCGGTAGAGTTACTTGTATACTTTGGCATCTTTTGCTTCTTATCTTGTTCCCTCTTAATCGTTTAAATCTCTGAAGCACTCTTCCAGATTCTTGTCAAGACAATTGTTGGTTTTCTGATCTTGCTGACTCGGGAGTTTGCTTCACATACTGGTTTTGGTTTGGCCCTATACACCAAGCTAGCAGCTGCTAGCATCTTTTCTCGCGATTTCTTCTTGTTGTGCTAACTCCACCGAAAGAAGGTAATCTATTATTGATTCCTGATCGAAATCAATATATACTAAAATAGGAGTCAGAAGTTGTCACAACACTGGCCCTCACGACTTAATGGGAGAGAGTGAAACTTTATTATAACTTTTGCACAATATTAGTCCTTGTGATTTTACGGCGTAACCCAATACACGGTTACGCCGTAACACTCCTGATGCGGCTTTCCTTTTTATGTGATAATCTCAGTTATGGCGTAATAAATAATCATGTTTCTCCGTAACCCTTAGTCGACAACAATATAATTTCTATAGTAAAAGATTATGGCGTAACTATATGGGATGTTACGCCGTAAAGCCTCGTCAACACCGAATCACAGCATTAAATAATGATATAACGCGTAACCCTACAACGTTACGCCGTAAGGTCTTCTAAGCTTCGATATCTCTGAATAATGATTAAGTACGGCGTAACTCCATAATGATGGTACGCCGTAACTTCTTCGTCAGCACAATTCCATATGTAATAATAGGTTACGGCGTAATCCATGGTGTTAATTACGCCGTAACTCATGAATAATGCAGATTTTGATATAAAAAAGCCTTTTTTCGCATCTTTTCCGTTCCATTGCCAAAATTACCTAATATAAAGAATATAAAAGAATAAAGTATCAAAATTACATAAAGCAGTCCAATAAACTGTGGGAATTTGATATGAAAAAGTATTAAATTATTTCATGTTATCCCCCCCGAAGAGTAAGGATCGGTCTAACTTTCACCAAAAGTAATAAACCTAACAAGGGCTGAGAATCAGCGCAGACATGCCGTGAATGCAGAATAGACATGCATGACTCGATCTCCACCTCGTTCGAGTAAAACCTAAGGTTAGTTGCTAGGAAAGGGAAGTAAATGGTTGTTAAATAAAATTCACAAAACAAATAGATTAAGCTTGAACAAATAAGGTATATAGTTGCTAGTAACTTTTCCTGATCAGTAGTAATACATGATAAGACACTAAATGATATACAACGTCTCGAATCAAAGAAATGACAAGACAACCTAATTTGGCGTTCCGTCTAAGGGTCAAATTTCCCAATCATCCTAAAAGGAGAAAATATCCAAACTTTATCATACTTTGCAAAAGTAGTGAGATCGGCCACTTATAGCATAACTAACATACGTTGATTTTTATCCACATATCAACAAAATAATCGATCCGTCCAAGTATTTCATCGGTTTAAGTTTCAATGAACCGACTGTCAATCTTTCCTTCTCTTTTTGATGCATTTTTCTATTTTTCCATTTTTTTCTTTTTTAACATAAATCCCGGTGTAATTTCACGTCTTTCACCGTCATAATTCGATTCCGGATAATTTTTTTTCACACTTCAATGCGAAGGAAACTCATCTATTGGACATAATACTTAATCTGCGAAAGTATGCAAAATACACAACGAGCTACCATATTTCCTCATTGCATTGTTTCAATTACTCAACCTAGACCGGAGATAGAGAATTTCACATTTGATAGTAGGTGATGTTGGTGAGGGGGGTGGTTAGTGGGATGGTTGAGCTCATAAGGAATTAAGTTGTTTGTACCACAAAAGAACTAGCAACGTGATAAATAGCTTAATCTACAAGGTAACAAGGTGTAAAGGTGTAACAAAATAACATTTGGTATAAAAAGAACAGGAAATGGTTTTTCAACAGGTTTATTTTCTAGGTGATCTTACTACTATAGTGAGAGTAAAGCAAAGGGTTGTCACGGTTTAACTAACCTGTACAGGTAGTTAATTACACAACATATTGGCTTTTTGGTGTATTCCTAGAAATTTACCAATTAAACATGTTATTCCATCTAAGTCCATAGTACTCATCATTGTGGTGTCAAGTGATATACCAAGCCAAGTTCTAAAGTCCACTACATCACCGGCACACTCATAATTTTGTGGAATTTATTAGTAACAACGTTTGGAAATGGAATAGGATTAATTCTCACAATTTCACATTAAGGGTTATAGTGCGCGAGGTCATGTAACTAGTAATTTTTACAAAAGTTATGCTAATTTTTTTTGTAAATTTGGCATAAATTTAATAAGCATATCAGCATATTAGTTTGGTAAAAGAGAAGGACGAAGTAGGACGTTCAAAATCTGCATCCCCCCACTTAAATTATCAACACCTTCGTTGTCTAGGAGATAAAGCAATTAAAGAAAATAGGAAATAGAATTAGAACGAGAAACTCCCCTAATATGTTGCTCGGGATGATTCTTCAATTTGAGTTCTTGAGCAAAAGTGTGTGAAAGGGCTTCAGAATGCCCAGTAATCAACATATATCATTTCCCAGAGTTACCGTCACCAATAAGTCGATTTCATTACAGCAAGGTCCTGCATAAAGATTTAGAAAAAACAACCTGCAATTCTATCTCGGGTTTACATTGGTTAATATACAGGAAAACAAAATATAAATACTGTACAGGGAGTCAATACGTCATATCCATACCCCAGGATACGCCGTATTGAAACCTGAAAATCCTAAGTACGTTCAGTCGACTAATACACAGTATTCGTTTATTCGAATACGCCGTATAGACTGAATTGACAATAAATTTTAAAAAGTGCAAAAATCAAAAACTGGATAACGTCCAGATAGTGAATATGACATATCCATAAGGTTTGGATACGCCGTATTAGCTATCTTGGAAGACAAACTCAATAACAAAAAAAAAATGAAAATTCAGGGTTGTCTCCCGGCAAAATAACACTTTGTTTTTGTGAGAGTCTGTAGTTAGACTCCCCTTCAACCTCACAGTTTATACCATTTCTTAAACTCTAAAACTTCATGATCCTCTGGTCAAAGTTCTTCGTAATATTTCTTTAATCGTTGTCCATTGACTTTGAACTAAACCCCTTCTCAGTCAAGATTCTACAGCTTATATGGATAATAACCGTTTAAAAACAATTTTGAACCCGCTCCATTTGACTTAAGTTTTCCAGGGACAATCTTCAGAAAGAGAATTATAAAAGTAGCACTTTGTCGCCTTCCTTAAAATATTTCTCACCACGAAGTCTAGAATCATGCCATTTCTTGGTCCGTTCTTTGTAAATTCTAGTGTTCTCATAAGCGCCAACTCTCAATTCGGATAGCTCATTAAGCTGCAAAAGACGACTCTTGCTACCAAGCTTTAAATCCATATTACATTGTTTTAATGCCCAATGTGCCTTATGCTCGATCTCTACGAGTAAACGGCATGCTTTCTCATAAACTAGTCTGAAAGGTGTACACCTTGTCGGTGTTTTGTAGGCCATCCTAAATGCCCATAATGCATCGTTGAGTCTTTCTGACCAATCTTTAGGATTATACCCCACTGATCTCTCTAGAATACGCTTAATAGCCTTGTTAGTAACTTTAGTTTGCCAATTAGTTTGAGGATGATATGCCGTGAATAATTTGTGAGTCACACCATATTTTTGCAAAGCTTTTTCTAGTTGGGAATTACAAAAATGTGTCCCTCTATCACTAATCAAAGCTTTAGAAACTCCAAACCTGGCAAATAAACTTCTTAAAAACTTAACCACTACACCCGGCGCCCCCAATTTCAAAAAAATTGTTTTTTCGTAGGTAATGCTGTGAGCTTCCTACTACCAAATTGGACAGATAAATCGACACTACTAATTTTATTTAATTACCTCTAGAGTCGGGACATGGCCCATAAATCTATCCCCAACATCAAGACTTCGCATACATAATGTTATGTTGAGCATTTCCCCCCGTATCCCCCTTTGAAATAGTTTTCTGATCTTTGACAGACATCACATCGTCTTAAACGTACTCAAGTAGCATCTGAAAGACACCAGTCCCAATAAAAAACCCTGATGGTAAACCTTCCTTGCCGTAACTTTAGCACCATGATGTTCCACTAGTAGGTCCCGAATGGACAATGTCCTCTAGGAAGTTTGTGGATTTCACTTCAGCCACAATCGTCTTATTATATTATCCTCGACACAGTTTAAATGCATAAGGTTCTTACCCAGAAAGTAAGTCTTGAACTTGCGAGAAAATACCTCTTCTTTTTTTGAAGTTCCAATTGGGGAAACAACCTTTCCCGACAATATAATTAACATAATCGCATACCATGGCTCAGCGTCATTAAACTTGATTTAGCAACATTAAATTCCTTGTTCTTCTTTACTAGGGGTGCTTCATGACGTCATCCATCCTCCCATATTTCACTAAACAAATTCTCCATTGACTTTGTTTTTTGGAACCAAAACATTACCTCAATTTTTAGCTCACTTAATAAGTTGCTTCTTTCTTTTAATAAAAGCTCGTTGGTGGTTCTAAATTCATTAATGAATATTTCTATCTCCTCATGTTCACGTTTACCTTTATCAATGAAATTAGCCAATATTTCTTCCAAAGTTAAGCTCCTTGTAGGGTAATGAACAAGTAAGGAGGCATCCTGAAAATGGTACCATATGTAGCATTTTCCCAGTTAAACTCTTGACTACGCATATGACCTTTATCTGCCTTAAGTTGAATGCACTCTTCCATGGTGATGTAAGGGTCGTCCATTTCCTATAATAAATTAGCTACGAAAGAAAAGGGTTAAATGGACTTATACCCGAGTAGTACACTTAAATACCGTATTATGTTAAGAGTCCGAATACGATGTATTGGTTTAGAAAAATTTTATACGTCGTATCCAGAAAGATGAATACGCCGTATTTGGTATTCGACTCAGAAAAATTACAGCGGACTGTAATAATGGAGAAAACACACAAACAAACAATATGCAAAAATATACCATGCAGAAAAATCAAAACAAACACACAAATATGTAAATTAATCTAGACTAAACTTAACTAAACTAAAACATTAATAAATAAGAATTAACGGCAACGGCACCAAAAACTTGATGTGTTGTCGTGTAGGGTTATTTTTAGTATCAAGTTTTACTATTTATTTTATGCCGACTATACCTAAAAACAACACTCTAACGGTAGTGGTACCAATCAGATGTAGCTTTCGTGGTAATAGGCGGGCGATCACTAAGAGCGAGAATGTTAATTATCAATTATCATATTTTAGTTATCTATGTTAGTACTAAATTAATCTAATTTGTGCAAAACCTAAGTTAAACCTAAACTAATGATAAAGGGGGTTTTCAACCTGAGAGACTAACACGAGTTTAGTTATCTAACCTAAGGTTTTAATGACAATTAATACACACAAGTTGATAGACAAAAGATAAAGAAGCGGTCATGCCTTATGTAAGGTAAACAATACTAGCCATGTTTAATCAAATAGAACATTGGTTTGGTTATTTAGTGCAATGAATGACTTATCTCGAGGGTTATATCATTCTTAAGACTTAGACGGTAATTCTTCCTAAGACCTAGACACGTTGAATCCTGTCAAAATTAACGCATCCGCATAAAGTGTTTTATTTGCTGATTATAATTTACCTTAGGTGATTAATAATATATTAAACCCTAGCTCACGGAGACTTTACTAACTTACTAGCAGATATGGAGGGCTATCACGGACTCTTAGCCTACGCCCAAACAACACTGAAGTTGCAGCGTATTAAATATGTAGGACTAGACCAAGTTGAATGATAGGTCGCATATATAAGCACGTAAACGAGTATAAATTGATAAACATAATCACAAGAAACGATAAATTAAGCATTCGATATAAATAAACCAAACATTATATTATCATAAACATGGCTAATACAGGTATTAGCCGATAGTCATTGTAATAATACACGAAATCATAGATGACAAAAGACGATTAAAGTACATATAAAAATGCAAAGAAACCACAAAACAAAAACCACCAAACGCCCTACCCCCCTGCTCCTAGCGCGCTCCTTCCCACGGTTTATGATTGGTATCTCCCGCGGAGCACGATTCCTACTCTCACACCCCCAACGGGGAAAGAGGAGGAGGAAAAAGAGAGAGATCGGACGGGTTTTGCAATAATGTTTTAGATCGTTTCCTTGCTATGATTTCGTGAAGTATTACAATGACTATCGGACTAATTACCTGTATTAGCCATGTTTATGATAATAAAATGAGTTTGGTTAATTATAATCGAATGCTTAAGTTATCGTTTCTTGGGAGTACTGTTTACATTTAACGCGTTTACGTGGCTTATATATGCGAGCCTATCAGTCAACTTGGTCTAGTCCTACATATTTAATACGCTGACACCTTCAGTGTTGTTATGGGGGTCGTAAGCTAAGAGTCCGATAAGCCTCCATATCTGCCTAGTAGAGTTAGTGTTTTTTAATTTGTGTCTCCGTTGAGCTAGTTTAAATATATTAAATAATCACCTAAGGTAAATTATAATCAGCAAATAAAACACTTTATGCGGATGCGTTAATTGTGACAGGATTCAACGTGTCTAGGTCTTAGGAAGAAGTACCGTCTAAGTCTTAAGAATGATATAACCCTCGAGATAAGTCATTCATTGCACTAAATAACCAAACCAATGTTCTATTTGATTAAACATGGCTAGTATTGTTTACCTTACATAAGGCATGACCGCTTCTTTATCTTTTGTCTATCAACTTGTGTGTATTAATTGTCATTAAAACCTTAGGTTAGATAACTAAACTCGTGTTAGTCTCTCAGGTTGAAAACCCCCTTTATCATTAGTTTAGGTTTAACTTAGGTTTTGCACAAATAGCATTAATTTAGCTATAATCATAGATAACTAAAAACTAAAATACGTGATAAATTTGATATTAACGTTCTCGCTCTTAGTGATCGACACCCTACTTACCAACGAAGCTACATCTGATCAGGTACACTACCCGTTAGAGTGTTGTTTTTAGGTATAGTCGGCATAAAATAAATAGTAAAACTTGATACTAAAAATAACCCTACACGACAACACATCAAGTTTTTGGTGCCGTTGCCGTTAATTCTTATTTATTAATGTTTTAGTTTAGTTAAGTTTAGTCTAGATTAATTTACATATTTGTGTGTTTGTTTTTGATTTTCTCATGTAAATATTGCATATTTTGTTTGTGTGTTTTCTCCATTATTACAGTCCGCTGTAATTTTTCTGAGTCGAATACCAAATACGGCGTATTCATCTTTCTGGATACGACGTATAAAAATTTTCTAAACCAATACATCGTATTCGACTCTTAACATCAATACGGCGTATTAAGTTTACTAAATACGGCGTATAAGTCCATTTAACCCTTTTCTTTCGTAGCTAATTTATTATAGGAAATGGACGACCCTTACATCACCATGGAAGAGTGCATTCAACTTAAGGCAGATAAAGGTCATATGCGTAGTCAAGAGTTTAACTGGGAAAATGCTACATATGGTACCGTTTTCAGGATGCCTCCTTACTTGTTCATTACCCTACAAGGAGCTTAACTTTGGAAGAAATATTGGCTAATTTCATTGATAAAGGTAAACGTGAACATGAGGAGATAGAAATATTCATTAATGAATTTAGAACCACCAACGAGCTTTTATTAAAAGAAAGAAGCAACTTATTAAGTGAGCTAAAAATCGAGGTAATGTTTTGGTTCCAAAAAACAAAGTCAAAGGAGTGACAACTATGGGAGGAAGGATGACGTCTGAAGCCACCCCTAGTAAAGAAGACAAGGATTTAATGTTGCTAAAATCCAAGTTTAATGACGATGAGCCATGGTATGCAGATTTTGTTAATTATATTGTCGGAAAGGTTGTTTCCCCAAATTGGAACTTCAAAAAAAGAAAGAGGTATTTCTCGCAAGTCAAGACTTACTTCTGGGAAGAACCTTATGCATTTAAACTGTGTGAGGATAATATAATAAGGAAGTGAATTGTGCTGAAATGAAATCCTCAAAATTCTAGGACATTGTCATTCGGGACCTACTAGTGGACATCATGGTGCTAAAGTTACGGCAAGGAAGGTTTACCAATCAGGATTTTATTGGCCTGGTGTCTTTAAAGATGCTAATGAGTACGTAAGACGATGTGATGTTGTCAAAAGATCAAAAACATATCTTCAGGGACGCAATGCCTCATACTAACATTCATGGGTATGCAAGTCTTTGATGTTAGGGATTAGATTTAGGGCCATTTCCCGACGTCTAAGGTAATAAATACATATTTAGTAGCTGTCGCTTAGAGTCTAAATTGGTAGAGAGCTCAAGCAATACCTACAAGGATGCCGTGTAGTGGTTAAGTTTTAAAGAAGTTTAGTTGCCAGGTTTGGAGTTTCTAAAGCTTTGATTAGTGATAGAGGGACACATTTTTGTAATTCCCAACTAGAAAAAGCTTTGCAAAAATATGGTGTGACTCACAAATTATTCACGGCATATCATCCTCAAACTAATTGGCAAACTAAAGTTACTAACAAGGCTATTAAGCGTATTCTAGAGAGATCAGTGGGGTATAATCCTAAAGATTGGTCAGAAAGACTCAACGATGCATTATGGGCATTTAGGATGGCCTACAAAACACCGACAAGGTGTACACCTTTCAGACTAGTTTATGAGAAAGCATGCCGTTTACTCGTAGAGATCGAGCATAAGGCACATTGGGCATTAAAATAATGTAATATGATTTAAAGCTTGGTAGAAAGAGTCGTCTTTTGCAGCTTAATGAGCTAGCCGAATTGAGAGTTGGCGCTTATGAGAACACTAGAATTTACAAAGAACAGACCAAGAAATGGCATGATTCTAGACTTCGTGGTGAGAAATATTTTAAGGAAGGCGACAAAGTGCTACTTTATAATTCTCATCTGAAGATGTACCCTGGAAAACTTAAGTCAAAATGGAGCGGTTCAAACATTGTTAAAACGGTATATCCATATAGGGCTGTAGAAATTATTGACGAGAAGGGGTTTAGCTTCAAAGTCAATAGAAAACGATTGAAGAAATATTATGAAGGAAACATTGACAAAGAGGATCATGAAGTTATAGAGTTTAAGAATGGTATAACGTGAGGCTGAAGGGAGTCTAACTAAAGACTCTCACAAAAACAAAAGTGATTGCCGGGAGACAACCCAGAATTTATCATTCTGTTATCGAGTCTGTCTTCCAAGATAGCTGATACGGCGTATCCAAACCTCATGGATACGGCATATTTACTATCTGGACGTTATCTAGTTTTTGATTTTTGCACTTTTTAAACTTTATTGTCAATTCAGTCTATACGGCGTATTCGAATAAACGAATACTGTGTATTAGTCGACTAAACCATACTTAGGATTTTTAAATACAGGTTTCAATACGGCGTATCCTGGGGTATGGATACGACGTATTGACTCCCTGTACAGTATTTATATTTGTTTTCCTGTATATTAACCATTGTAAACCCGAGATAGAATTGCAGGTTGTTTTCTAAATCTTTATGCAGGACCTTGCTGTAATGAAATCGACTTATTGGTGACGGTAACTCTGGGAAATGATATATGTTGAATTCACATGGGCATTCTGAAGCCCTTTTCAACACACTTTTGCTCAAGAACTCAAATTGAAGAATCATCCCGAGCAACATATCAGGGGAGTTTCTCGTTCTAATTCGATATTCCTATTGATCTTAATGCTTTATCGATAACAACGAGGTCGTTGTATAATTTAAGTGGGGGGATGGAGAATTAGAACGCCTACTTGTCCTTTATTTTACAAAATAATATG
Organism: Tanacetum coccineum; assembly: GCA_026074375.1. Lineage (NCBI taxonomy): Eukaryota > Viridiplantae > Streptophyta > Magnoliopsida > Asterales > Asteraceae > Tanacetum > Tanacetum coccineum. The sequence continues at coordinate 18,802 of BQNB010021759.1, read as the reverse complement.
CTACATGCTTAATTTATGCTAAATTTAAAAAAATATAGCATAACTTTTGTAAAAATTACTAGTTACATGACCTCGGGCACTATAACCCTTAATGACAATTTGTGAGAATTAAGCCTATTATATTTCTAAATGTTTACCAAAAATTCTACAAAATTATGAGTGTGCCGGTGATGTAGTGGACTTTAGAACTTGGCTCACTCGAGACCATAATGATGAGTACTATGGACTTAGATGGAGTAACATGTTTAACTGGTAAATTTCTAGAAATACACCAAAAAGCCTACATGTTGTAAAATTAACTAACTACACTGGTTAGTTAAACCCTGTGTAACCCTTTGTTTACTCTCACTATAAGAGTAAGATCCCCTAGAAAAACCTGTTGAGTCATTCCTGTTTTTTCAACACAAATTGTTTATTTCGTTACACCTTTACACCTTAGCCTACCCTGTAGATTAAGCCTATTTAATCAAGTTGCTAGTTGCTTTTGTGTAAAGTTTTGTATTTTCTGTGTCAAAGTGAAATTTTCTATCTCTTGTGTCAATTTTGGTACGGTTGGAAGAATTTGCACATCGCAAATGAGAATGTATATTATAGTCAAAACTCATGTATTTTTACTACCATCGCAATTAATGGTACGTCCGAAAAATGAAGAATTACCGAAGGAATTATTCGGAATTATTATGATCGTGAAGATGGTGAAACTACTCCTAGTTTCTTAGTGGTGTTGCTTCTTGTGATGAATATGCATGCAATGACATCAAATAACGTTTATTTTATAGCGTCATTTATCCTATGTAATTAACCCATTTTGTATAATTATTGCAAAGAATTGTTACTTAATCGTTTGTATTTGAGAATTGTAGTAATTATGGAGTACTTGGTGAATATTAGCAAAAGGCGCGCATTCTGGAGCTTAAACGAAGATATTTTGAAGACTTTAGTTCTGATAACCAATACGCCGTATCCATCAAGAAAGATATTGCGTATCTGTGTCTGCACTTACCAAAGACCGCAAAGGAAACATGATCAATACACCGTATCCAGAGAAGACCAATACATTGTATTGATGATATAGAAGGTGAATATTCTGAAAGATATCAAATGTGGCCCCTACTCCAAGAAACACCCAATATGCCATATCCAAGACCTTGGATACGCAGTATCGACACCGACTCTAGACCCTATAAATACAAAACTCAAAAATGAGTTTTAAGTGTGCTAAATCATATTTTCGATACCTAAACCAAAAAAGTTTATTTTTAGAGGAGAAAAAGAGCAGAAGAGGTCTTGCAACGCATTCCAATCCATAGGAGACAACGTGTAATTTCTTATACTTTTGTAATCATTCAGTTTTTGGTATCATTCGTTAACTCAGTTAGTTTACCTTGGCTAAGCCATTAATCTTGTATTAATTAAGATGTTTGAAGGCTAATATCTTCGAGTATTAGCCATTATTATAAAGATCTGAATGTTTGGTTTTGTTTATATCTCGATTGCTTAATTTATCGTTGTATGCTTGTTTATGTTTATCAATTTATACTTGTTTATTTGTGATGAGCGATTGATGTCTATTTCATTGTTACGGCCGATGTTCATGTCGTCAGCTCGTCTTGTTTAGTTATGACTTTTGGTGAAAGTTAGAAGGTCCCTACCCTATATCATTCTTCATCCTAACCATTGGTTAAATTCGAATGAGGATGTGATCGAACACACATGTTTATTCCGTCGTTACGGCCATGTATGTGTGCTTCAGCTGCCTTGTTGGAGTGGTACTTCTGGTGAAAGATTGTAGAATGATCAACCGTAAGCCTTATCATACAAACCCATATTTACCTTTATAAACTTGTTACTCCTTAGCTTTAGCAGTAGAGATGTGTATCCTTGCCAAGCTTATGATAGAATACTCGTCTACTGACCGATCATTTTGAGGCGAATTGTTACATGTTACCACATAGATTAGTTGAGTGATTTGAGTGTTTTCATCTTTCTATTTCGTGAGGTGTTTGGTTGTGTACTTATAATAGATCAAATAAATGCTTTAACGGAAAATATCCTTAGGGATACATTTTTTAGACTTCTAAAGGCTATTTGAGAACAATTAGGATTCAAGTGGATGGGATATTTGATGACATCAAATAACATCTATTTTATAGCATCATTTATCCCATGTTATTAACCCATTTTGTATATTATTACAAAAATTGGGTACTTAATCGTTTATATTTGAGAATTGTAGTAATTACGGGTAGTACTTGGTGAATATTAGCAAAAGGCGCGCATTCTGGAGCTTAAATGAAGATATTTTGAAGATTACTATTCTGACAACCAATACGCAGGATCCATCAAGGAAGATACGGCGTATCCGTGCCTACACTCACCAAAGACCACAAAGGAAACAAGTTCAATACGCCGTATCCAGAGAAGACCAATACGCCGTATTGGAGATATAGTATGTGAATATTCTGGAAGATATCAAACGTGATCCCTACTCCAAGAAACTCCAATACGCCGTATCCAATACCTTGGATACACCGTATCGACACCGACTCCAGACCCTATAAAATAAAAACTCAAAAACGAGTTTTAAGTGTGCTAAATCATATTCTCGATACCTAAACCACAAAAGTCAATTTTCAAAGGAGAAAAATAGCAAAAAAGGTCTTACAACGCATTCCAATCCATAGGAGACAACTTGTAATTTGTTATACTTTTGTAATCATTCAGTTTTTGGTATCATTCGTTAACTCGGTTAGTTTACCTTGGCTAAGCCATTACTCTTGTATTAATTATGATATTTGAAGGCTAATACTTTCGGGTATTAGCCATTATTATGAAGATCTGAATGTTTGGTTTTGTTTATATCTCGATTTTTTAATTTATCATTGATTTATTGATTATGTTTATCACATGATACTTGTTTACGTGCTTAAGTATGCGACCTATCATTCAACTGGGTTTAGTTCTACATATTTAAAGCGCTGCAACTTTGGTGTTGTTTGGGTGTAGGCTGAGTCCGGGATAGCTCTCCATATAGTAATGCGTATAGGTGGAACAAATAGGATCACTAATAACGTCCTGCTTGCCTCGATTGAACTGGTTGTACCGTAGTAGGTAGTGGCTTAGTACTAACTAATAACGTTTGATCATTAGTATAGTTTGGATTGTGGACTACCAAAAACCTAACACAAGTTACCGTTAAGCAGTAAGTGGGTAAAGTCTCTATGAGCCAGGGTTCGTTTGACATACACGATCTTTAATCCCTAAGATAGATTATAATCAGCAAATAAGGATGCTTTATGCAGATGCTTTAATTGTGACATAATTAATGTGTCTAGGTCTTAGGAAGCAGTCCTGTCTAAGTCTTAAGAATGATATGCCACCTTAAGATAACTAATCATTACACTGAATAAACAAACCAACTTCTAATCGGATTAATGATGGCTAATATAGTTTTCTATCATAAGGCTCGACCGCTCTTTTATCTTTTGTTAATTTACTTATGTGGGTTAAAGTGTCTTGAATTGATTGTAGTCACCACCAAACCCGTGCCAGTCTCTCAGGCTGAAAACCCCCTTTTACCTGTTAGAATTTGGATTATAACTAACATATGATTAGCATAGGTTTGACTTTGATTAGAATTAACTTAGATTAGTAAACCAAAATATTAATAAATTGAGAGATTTAACCTCTCTTCAAGTGTTCGACACCCTACTTACCACGAATCTACCATCGACCGAGTACACTGCTCGTTAAAGTATTGTTTTTGGTTAAGTTGGCAAAATATAAATTTAAAACTTAAACTTTCATAAATAAACACCACACAACGACACATCAAGTTTTTGGCACCGTTGCCGAGGAGTGAAATTTAATCTTGATTTTTATTTCATATTTTGGTTATTAACTTTAGATCTAACCCTTAGGAGTAGTATAAAATAGATTAGTGTATATTCTGTATATTTTGTATATTTGTTAGTTTAATTGTTTGCTTTTATATTTGTGTGTTTAATTTAATTGTTTTCCTAATACACTGTTTTGGTCTATAACTCGTTACGGCGTATCCACTTCTAATGGATACGGCATATCCAAATTTTTGTCCAATACACCATATTCATTCAACTGAGTAATGCGACGTATTCACTTCTATTGAATATGGCGTATCAATCATCTAAAATAGTAACAGTTTCTTTCCACATTTAATTTTGTATATCTGTGTTTTCTTTCTTTTGAGCCTATCCTACTGATTATTTATCCCTTGTTTCAGGTAGTGCATGACAAGGAGTTCAACAAACGAACTATTCACACCTTTCGAAGAACCAGAACGAGAATTTTGATCATCTAGGAGACACTTTAAGACACTAAGTCTTGACGAATTAAGATTGCCTGATTTCAACTTATTTTTTGACCAAGAATACTCAGAGGAAGAGGTTGCGAAAACAATGGCTGAAACCATGGAGCAGTACATGAGCAAAACTCGAGCCGACTATAAATCGGGAGTTGCTAGGCCTAAAATCAAAGACAAGGATAACTTTGAACTAAAAGTCCAATTCCTCAAAGAACTATAAACCAACACTTTCAGCAGTGCGGATCATGAAGATGCGAACGAACACACTGAGAAGGTTTTTAAGATCATCGATCTATTCCACATTCCAAATATTACTATAAACCAAGTGATGCTTAGAGCATTCCATATGTCCGTGACAGGAGTCGCAAGTCATTGGCTGAGAAACAAACCAACTCATTTAATTACAACTTGGGATGGTCTTAAAACAAAATTTTTGAACAAATATTGCCCACCTACTCGAACTGCAAAGAAAATGGAGGAAATCAACAACTTTTAGCAAGAACTAGATGAAAACCTTTACCAAGCATAGGAGCGATTTAAAGAAATCTTAATGAAGTGTCCTCAACACTATTTAACAGAGATGTAGGAGGTAATCTTGTTCTATAATGGATTGGGAATTCCTACTCGACAGATTCTTGATTTAAGAGGTGCAATACCATCTAAGACTGTTGCTGTTGCAAAGGTAGCCATCTAAGAAATGGCTGAATACTCTCAGAAATGGCACAATGGAACATCTAGGTCAAGAAGTACTAAAACTTCTGACGGATTGGTAGCTATACAAGCACAACTCAACAATCTTGGAAGAGAAATCAAGAAAGTGAATGAAAAAGTCTATGCTGCTCAAATTGGATGCGAACAATGCAAAGGACCCCATTACACCAAAGATTGCCAACTCAAAGAAGAAGGTAAAACCCTCGAAGAAGCTTACTACATGTAATTTGGTGGACCTTTTCAAGGAGGGGGATATAGAGCAGCAGCTTCAGGATTCTATCAAAGGAACAATGTGAATCCTTCGTACCAAGAACAAAGGCAATCTATAGAAGATACCCTGAGCAAGTTTATAAGTGAATCAGCAAAGAGACATGAAGAAAAATCCAATTTGATTAAAGAAATCCAAGCTTTAACGGATGCTGCCATTCGAAACCAAGGAGCATCGATTAAAATTTTGGAGATTCAAATCAGGCAAATAAGCAAGGTACTACAGGAAAAAGGATTTGGAAGTCTACCTAGCTCTACTGAAGCGAACCTGAGAGATCAAGTCAAGTCGATCTCGACTACTATTGAAGTTGATTCATACCCGATACGCCGTATTTGATCCTCCCAATACACCGTATCTACTAGACAGAACCGTACACTGATGTACGAGATAAGACAAACAACGATTCCATTTCCAAGTCGTTTAAATGGTTACTACTATGAAGAAAAGAAGGGATCATATAGACCACAATTCTTGGAAGCTTACTCTGAAGCTTCACATATCAATAATTCTATACCCCAAAAGGAGAAAGACCCAAGGATTTTTACTTTACCTTGCTTTATTAATAATGTTTGCTTTGATAATGTTATTGTTGACTTAGGAGCTAGCGTTAGTGTTATGCCTCTCTCGACCTACCTTAACTTAGGATTAGGCGAATTAGCTCACACTAAGTTAACAGTTCAATTAGCATACATGATTGTGAAATATCCAAAAGGAATAGCTGAAAACATGCTAGTAGGTATTGGTAAATTTGTTTTCCTTGTAGACATTATAATTCTAGTTATGCACGAGGATATCAAAGTGCCCTTGATCCATAGAAGACAATTTTTTTCTACCGCCCGTGCTAAGATTGATGTTTTCAAATGAAAGATTACTTTGAGGGTTGGGGAAGAAAGAATTATTTTCAAAAGTGTTAAACCTGCTAGTAGTTTAATTAAGAGGGTCTGCATGCTAAGTTTGAGAGAAAGAATGGAGCTTGATTTAGAAGCTAGGCTTATGGGAGAGACTTTAGTGATTAATAGATCATTAGACCCTTTGAAAGGAGATTACATCGAATTAAATGATCTAAATGAACCATTTAAGCTTGGGAGAAATCAAGGTGATGATTTGATGTCCACCATTGAGGAAGGTGAGGTAATTGAGGAATTTAGAACTAGGAATGATGAACTTGATACTGGAATTAATGATTACCCTAGTTATTGCGACTATGATAAGAAGATCCATATAGATTATGCTCACAACTTAAAGTTTTCATGCATGATAGGATTTGAATTTACACACGTAAACTTCTTCCTATGATTGTATGTCAATGTGATGTCCAAAAAGTTTCATAATTCTATAATGAAATAAAAGATGGTAAAGGGAATAATGTTATAGGAGCTTTAATGAATGTGCCTATTTTTGTTGGAACCTTTTTTGTTGTGACGGATTTCACAATTTTAGAAGATATGGATGCTTATCGTGATAAAGGAATGGGCGATGTTATTTTTAGCGAACCATTTTTAAGAGAAATTAGAATTAAAGCAAGACGATTTGAAGGGATGATTACCACTTACAATGGTAACGAAAGTGTAATTTACCAAATGGCGTGATCACATCCGAGGTTTAAAAACCACACTAATGAGCAATGCAACAAGATCCCACCATTACTGAAGGTAAGTGATGAAGATAAGATGAATGGAATCTCGCATCTATATCAAAAGCTTAAGGGTTTCTACAAAGGAGTCTTAAACTTAGGACCCGATTACATTCGAGATGTGAAGATGGAAGAATGGCTCACACATGGGCACATTAGCGTGCATGAGATGGAATGGTGAAGAAAAGCTAAAGAAAAAGTCTAACTTAAAGACTTCGCTGTAAACAAAAGTGCTTCCCGGGAGACAACCCGGAATGTTATTTAATTTTATCAAGTCTGTCTTCCTAGACATCAATATGGCATATCTGCTCCATACCATACGGCATATTGATTGTCTAGACGTTATCCGTCTTTATTTTTATGCACTTTAAAAACATTATTGTCAGTTCTGGCAATACGACGCATTCATGCACTTGATACGGCGTATTCACCAGACTGAATCGTATTTAGTTTGTTTAGTTTAGTTTAAATTAAACGTAGATACCAAGATAGGAATGCATGTTTTTCCTATTTTACACAGGACCTCGTGAAAGAAATATCGACGAATATTGGTAGAGAATTTACAAATCTGGATATCTTGAAGTGTTGGAGTCTTGAAACTTCAAGACGGCTGTTTAACACACAATCTTGCACAATAAACCTACATGGTGAATCTACCGAGCAAATATCAGGGAAGTTTCTCATTCTAATTCTTTTTAATTCCCGTATTTAATGTTTTATCTATACAACGAGGTTGTTGTATAATTCAAGTGGGGGGATGGAATTAGAATGTTTAATTGTCTTATTTTTCACACTAAAATGCTTAAATTATGCTCAAATTTAAAATTTTTGCAAGCATACTTTTGTGAAATTACTTGATACATAACCCGTACACAATAACCCTTATTAGATATTGTGAGGATTTAACCTTATCCGTTTCCAAATGTTTACCTAAATTCCATAAAATATGAGTGTGCCGATGATGTTGTAGATTTTATAACTTGGCTTGGTATATCTATTCGAGATCACAGTGCTGAGTACTATGGATTTAGATGGAGTAACTTGTTTAAATTGGTAAATTTTAGGATTACACCCAAAATGCCTTTACATGTTGTTTATTAACTAACTACATGGGTTAGTTGACCCCTGTATAAACCCTTTGTTTACTCTCACTTTAAGAATAAGATAGCCCTAGAACAACCCGTAGAGCTAATCCTTTAGGAAATACACTAATTGTTTGTTTCGTTACACCTTTGCACCTTAGCCTACCATGTTAGATTAAGTTTATTTTTACAGTTGCTAGTTGCTTAAAGTGTAAAGTTTATATTTTCCGAGTCTTGTGTCAAAATTTTCTATCTTTGGTACGGTTAGAAGAATTTGCACATCGCAAATGGAAATGCATATTATAGTCAAAACATATGTATTTTAACTACCATCGCAATTAATGGTACAACTTAAGAATGATGAATTATTGAAGGAATTACCCGGAATTATTATGATCGTAAAGATGGTGAAACTACTCCGAGTTTCGTATATAGTTAGATGTATGAAAAAAAATTGAAAAAAATTAGAAAAATCACAACAACAAAAAAGAGAGGAAAGTTTGAAGATAATCATTTCACAAAGCAAGAACCGAAGGAATTACACGAAGGATCGGTTATTCGTTGATACAAATCGACGATGTTGAGTACTGTATAAAGTGGAAGATATCGCCACTTGCCTTGTAAGGAATGTAAAGTATAGGATGATTGGGGAAGTTGACCGTTACGGGAATGCCAACTTTGGTTGTTGTTTTTATCTATGATCAATACGTTGTAAATAGTTATGTCTTTATCATGGTAACGGTCGGGAAAAAGTGTCTAGCAACTTGTATCTTAGACTCAATCTATTTGTTTCGTAATTTTTATTTAACAACAATTTATTTCCCCTTCTTAATCATTAACGATGGGTTTTATGCGAATGAGGATTTGTACGAGCGTGCATGTCTATTCCGTTGTTACGGCCATGTATGCATGTCTCAGCTGCCTTGTTGGTTTATTACTATTGGTGAAAGTTAGAAGATCCCTACCTTATATCATTCTTCATCCTAACCATTGGTTAAACTCAAATGAGGGTGTGATTGAACACACATGTCTATTCCGTCGTTACGGCCATGTATGTGTGCTTCAGCTGCCTTGTTGGTGTGGTACTTTTGGTGAAAGATTGTTGAATGATCAACCCTAAGCCTTATCATAAAAACCCATATTTACCTTTATAAACTTGTTAATCCTTAGTTCTAGTGGTGGATATGTGAATCTGTTAGCCTTAAAATATTAAGTCGATCAAGGAAACTCGGTCTTTATTTATTAGTCGTTGTATTTGGCTAGAAAGGGAGTCAGGCTCGTGATTTAAACTAATATTGTATACGTTGCGAGCTAAAGCCCAAAACCCGAGCCGACCCAACAACACTACACCTAGGCGTCACCCTAGGTTAGTAAAAAACTATAAATACCCCCTCTCCACTCTTGGAGAGGGTGTTGGTCTCATTTGTAATATTTGATGACATCAAATAATGTCACTTTAATAGCATCATTTATCCCATGTAATTAACCCATTTTGTGTAATTATTGCAAAGAATTGTTACTTAATCATTTGTATTTGAGAATTATAGTAATTATGGAGTACTTGGTGAAGATTGCCTAAAAGGCAAGCATTCTGGAGCTTAAACAAAGAAATATGAAGATTACTGTTCTGACATACTAATATGCCGTATCCAACAAGGAAGATACGGCGTATATGTGCCAGCACTTCACTAAAGACCACAAAGGAACAAGATCAATACGCCGTATCCAGAAGAATCTTATACGCCGTGTTCGAGTTATAGAATGTGAAGATTCTGGAAGATATCGAACGTGGTTCCTACTCCAATAAACCCCTGATATACTGTATCTAAGACTTTCGATACGCCGTATCGACCAAATTCTAGACCTTATAAATAGAAAACTCAAAAATGAGTTTTAAGTGTGCTAAAGTATATTTTCGATACCTAAACCATAAAAGTCAATTTTCAGAAGAGAAGAAGAGCAGAAGAGGTCGAGCAACGTAATTAATTCCATAGGAAACAACTTGTAATCTCCTATACTCTTTTAATCGTTCATTTTTTGGTATCATTCGTTAACTCGGTTAGTTTACCTTGGCTAAATTATTACTAATGTATTGATTATGAAGTTTGAAGGCTAATACCTTCGGGTATTAGCCATTATTGTGAAGATCTGAATGTTTGGTTTGTTTATCTCGATTGCTTAATTTATCGTTGAATGCTTGTTTATGTTTATCATCATACTTGTTTACGTGCTTTTGTATGCGACCTATCATTCAACTAGATCTAGTGATACAGACCAAGTAATCTAGATGTCAGGATGGCTCTCCATATAGTAATTAATACATCTAGACCAATAGGATCACAAATAACGACCTATCTTTGCCTTTAGATTAGTGAGCTTAGTTGGTCCGGCAGGTGACCCTTGAGATCAACGAGTAAGTTCTTAATTAATTGGTAAAGACTTGGTTAGTGGACTATTAGTGTATGAATTTCCATTAAGCAGTAAGTGGGTAAAGTTTCTAAGAGCTAAGGTTTAACAAGATCACTATTGCTTTAATCCCTAAGATAGATTATAATCAGCAAATAAGGATGCTTTATGTGGATGCGTTTAATTATGACATAATTCTTCGTATCTTGGTCTTAGGAAGAAGTAACGCCTAAGTCTTAACAATTATATGCCGCCTCGATATAAGTAATCATTGCACTAAATAAACAAACCAATGTTCTAATCAGATAAATAAAAGCTAATGCAGTTTTCTTATATTTGGCTTGACCGCTCTTTTATCTTCTGTTAATTTTTGCTTGGGTGTGTTTTTATGTCTTAAATTGGTTTTAGTCACCACAAAACCCATGTCAGTCTCTCAGACTAAAACACCCCCCTTATCCATTAGATTTAGGATTAACATAGGTTTAGCATAGGTTTAACATAGAATAGAACTAACTAGGATTAGATAACCAAAATATTAATAAATTGAAAGATTGTTTCTCGCTCTTAGTGGTCGACACCTTACTTACCACAAAACTCCCATTTGACTGGGTACACTGCCTGTTAAAGTGTTATTTTTGGTAAAGTCGGCAAAATATAAATTTAAAACTTAAAATCATAAAATAATACACCTCACTACTGAAGCATGATCGCGGTAGAGTGTGTTCTATGCGAATATTGCGCATTCAGCGAGTGAAGTCTCGTACCGCAAGTAACACTTTGTTCTCGTGATGTGTGTGTGATGTGTCTTGGCATGTAGCGCTAAGTATAGTAGAGCGAGTTGGGGGCGGCGTTGTAGAGTGTATCGAATGTGTCAATGGCTGCGGTGTTGCACGAGAGCTGGGTTGCATAGCTTTACTGTTTTGTGAGTGGTGGCGCGCGGAGTTAGGGCTCTCGCTCCGCGTGTAGAGTGATTGTGTTGTATGGTTTGTATCCCTTGATGTTCGCAGGTATCGCTTGAGCGTTTTGTGTGCGGTGGCGTGATCGCAGAGGAGTCTGATGGCTAAGACTCAGTGTCAAAGGTGACCTTAGGTACAGTCTTAGAGGGAGAGTTCTCTTCCTTGGTGAACATAATTTCCTTTGAGGAAATTGTTTCCTTCCTTTTACGTCTTCCATCTAGGGCACAGACAATATTACCAGGCACTTGTTTAGTAAGCAGTTGATCTAAGGTGACTTTACTAGAAGTCTATTTCTCAATGACCTTTTTCAAGTTAGAGACTTTATTCATTAGAGATTCGTTATCCATGTTTAATCTGGTAATCTCATTTTGAAGGGAAAGGTTATGAGCTTTAGTATTCTTAACGACAATAAGTTCAGATTTACATGAGAATAGCTCTTGTTTATGAGAGATGAACTTGCTGAGCAAGTTTTTACTCTGATCTTCCACATAGTAGAGATCTATATTTGTATAGTCTAAAACATGTTTCCTCTCATCACCATCAGACATTAAAAGAAGTCTTTTTACCTTTTTCATGGTGATTTCAACCCACTGACCAGACTTGGCATCAGCCTTTCAGATGACATGGCATAAGAGAGTTTCATGACCTGCACTCTTGTAGCGTGAGAGAGCCATGAATGCTTTCACCCTGGTAACCCCCTCGTCCTAAGAGGATAACGATTCTTCATCTAAGTCAAATGACTTGGTTACCAACCCTATTTTACTCTTATTTTTGGACACAACATCAATCTTTTTTGTAAGAAGGGCTAACTCAACTTTAAGTGCTTTGTATTTGCCCCTGTAATCTTTTTTATTATTATCAGCATTTTAATTATGATGTTGTAATGACGATGAATTACTTTGAAATTAGGCTTGTTATAGGTTTTGTTTGATGAAAGATAAGATGGTGAGGATGTTTTATTTGTAGGACAATCTTTTTAAAAGTATCCTTGTTTTCCACAAGCAAAACAAGTTTCATTGGATTTATCTATTGGTTTCCAAGCTGAACCTACTTTCCTTGATCTTTTGTAGAATCTCTTCTGATTTGCAAGGAGAGCTCTCTTATGTAACCACTCAACAGACTGATGTGGCGATGTGTGAGTGTTGTTGGTGAGTATGCATATGTGTCCCAAAGATGATGATAGATCAAAGCTTGATGTGTAAAGAATAAGGCCATGTGTGTTCCTCGGGTAAGGTCAGATGAACTTGGGTACAGGTTGTAGTGACCCAGTACAAAAAAAACTGGTTCGCAGCCGTACGCTGGTGTCTTCGTCCAACAACAAGACATGATGTAGAGTGTTTGACGGAGATCACAACCTTTGAAAGATGTTGAGTAAGTGTACGCTCTAAGACTGGAATGGAATGAGAGTGCGAGAGTTGATCTACGGCAAGATCTCGAGTATGGTTGATGATCTCCTAGTGGTCGCCAGACTCTCTCGTTGACTACTCGCCAGGCAGAAATCATCTCGTGTGGAACAGTGAGACGAGAGTGATATTCAGAATGATGGAAAACAATGAGAAGAACTTGGGTGCTGATTGATTGTTGATGCTGCAAGAGCAACCAAACCTAGTGGAAAGACGATCATCCTGAGTTTCCAGTGCACACATTATGCCCCATTTTGTTCCGCTTAGGCTGTACACTAGAGATCATCATCCTTCCACACGCTATTCTGCAAATGGAGTATGTTTTAACTCACTGATTGGGGGAGTGCCCGAGTTTTATGCAGAGCTGATGGAAGATGAACACAATAATGAAGGTTTGATGCCATTGGCAGATGAGATGAAAGCCTTGTGTATGAGAATAATACCTTTGAAGTTGACGGAAGTTGCCTAAGGGCAATTGAGAGCTTTGAAAAACAATTGGGTGTTACAAAAATTGAAGACTGAAGAGTATACTCCTGTAGACGATTAACAAGGTCATGTTGGTGGTTAAAAGGTTTCATTCAGAAAGTAGTGTATTGATTTTGTTGAGATTTTCTCTCTAGTCGTGAAGATCGGATCTATTTGAGTTGTTCTTGGTTTGGCGGCTAAGCATCGATGTGGTTGAGGTGTGGAGCACAAAAGGATGTCAAGAAGTTTTCACCTTCATGGTGATCTGGATAAAGATGAAATAGGATGGAGCAAGTGCATCTGCATGTGAAGGGTTTCAGGTTTAAGGGTTGAAGGAAGACGTCGTGTGTGACTGTGCAGAAGAGTTTGTAGGGTTGAAGCAAGCACCGTAGACAGATGTACAAGAAGTTTGAGTCGGTTGTATAGGAAGCAAGGCTTCCTAGAACAGAGTCTTTGTTCTGATCATTGTGTTTTCTCTTCAGAGAGGTTTGGTGATGATGACTGCTGCATTCTTATTGCTTTCTGTGTGATGATATGCTGATCGGTGTGGCACAATGAACATTGGAAGAATTGGTCCTCAATTGACAGCAAATTTTGAGCCAAATCCCTTGTTGCTAGGAAAGACTTAGGGCTGCGCAGTAATAACAAATCCTTGGCATTCGGATTGTTGCAAGAGTCGAGGTAGCCGTGTTGCATCAAGATAGTTGCTTTTCACAAGTGCAATACATTGGAGAAGGGGGTGTTGCGGCGGCTATAACAAACGTGGCATTTACTTTAGCTTGAGGAATTATGGTGTATATTCTCATGCGGTATGATGATGTGTCGTCTCGAGGGTTAGTTCCCCTTACTCCCAACTTTAAGCCTTATGATTAAGGATTGTGTCTGACTTCTAAGACAGAAGATTGAAAAGTGGGATAGAGGTTCCATGTATGCCTCTAGCGGTTGGTAGGTTGACTGTATGCTATAGTGTGTATATAGTCCGGGATTTAGCTCATGCGGTTGGTGTTGTCAGTATGGTTCCTGTTCACAATCTTAGGTAAGAAGCATTGGGAAGCTGTTAAATAGATTTTTCGTTATCTGCGAAAGTACTTCCAAATTGGGTATCATACATTTTGATAATGGGAAACCATGCTTGTTGATACACAGACTCGGATTTGGTGGAATAAGGACAACATGAGTTCCACTTTCTGGATATTTGATGACCTTTGCATGGTGGAGTGTTTTCATGGCAATCAGATTGCAAAAAGTGTGTTGGCCTTGTCTACAACAGAGACTGGTATGTGGCTAGCAACGAAAGTTGCAATTTCCAGCTTGTAAAGAATATTGTGGTTTGAAAAGGTTTTGGCTGTAAGAACTTTGGTTTCAAAGCAACAACGTTATGCGGTTCTTTGTGACAATCAAAGTACTATTCACCTTGCTAAGAATTTGATGTTTCATAAAAGAAACAAAACATATTGATATCCTGGTATCATTTGATTAGAGATGCATTGAGATGGTATGTTTGAACTTAAATAAAGTTCTTACGGATGATAATGTTTCCGGATATGTGACGAAGGGTGTGCAAGAGAAATTTGAAAGATCTGTTGTCTCATTCGCCGGGATGGCGAACTCATCCTATAGACAGAAAATATGGGGGAGATTTTGTTGGGTTATTTTCAATGTAGTCCTGAGGATTAAGAGCCTTCACCTTCAAACACATTGAGGACTCTTGGTGTCCCAATTAGTATTATTTAGGGCACGCGTATGCTTCATTATAAAGTGTGAAAAAGACGAAGAAGTAGAGCAAGAAAAGAAAAGAAAAAAGATTTTCGGACGTTCTTATCACCAAAACCCAGCAGCCGATAGTGTTTTCGTCGATCCCCGGAGTTTGCACCGTGGATCGTCACGATTTTTTGGACTGGAAGTTCCTTGCATATAATCGGTGAAGGGGTAGGTTATATATTGGAAGATTGGATATTGTGCTGGAGGCTGTTGTATAGTGTGATGGAGTTTCTTGTCATCGGGCGTGTGGTCAAAGTTGTTTGTGATATTCTTCCTTTCTTGTTCTTTGTTTGGTGCCATATTATCTTGATATCTTATGGATTTCCTATGATTATTGATGATTGTTGTATGCACTCTCGAGTAGTGGTGCTCTCGTGATGATAGATCTTGTCGACTCGTGATTAAATAGTTCCACATGGATTTACGCTATGGCGTAGCAGTGGTGTGAGATGATTGAGTCTGACACTAGGGTTTGTCCCGTGGTTTTTTCCCACTTTTGGGTTTTCCACGCGAAAAAAGCTTGGTGTTCTTGGTGTTGTTTGATTATCTTTGAAATACTGCTGATTTGGCTTGATTGATATTGTTTGGGGTGCTGGTTAGAGTTGCTTTTAGTCTGCTTATTTGTGTTACTTCCTCAAGATAGGTTCATACGGATTGGGTAGTGCTTGTTCAAACGAAGGTTTTGCTTCCACATTTGTGTTTATACCGTTGTGACCCATTGAACTTTACCCGTCAAATTTATCTAGAAATAATATCACAAGTTTACCAGAACTGTTTGTGATCTTTATAACCTGCAAACGTTGATCATTTTTGGGTGTTATAGATTTAGCATAAGTTGTTTACACAGCAAGAGCATTGCGTGCTGCTATAGAGCAGTTGAATAGACATTTTGCGTCTCGCGTGATGAGACAGTTGTGTATAGGTGGCAGAATGACGTCAGCTGGTACATCTAGAAAGGCCTGTATGTTAGTGTTTCGTGAGTTGGAAAAAGACCTGACAGTGTTGTGCTGCCGCTCAAATCATTATTGGAGGAGAAAATGACTTTTTCATAACTCGCCTTAAAGATTTAAAGAATCTTCGTGGCAGTGTTTCAATTACGGGGCTTAACAAAGTGAAAGAAGCAACAGAAGCACGAGAGGCAAGCTTATCACAATTGAAGCTTAATGAGTTGGAATGGAGCAATGTATCAGATGGTTCTCAAAAGGAAACTGATATAATGGAGGTCCTTGATGCGTTGAAGCCTTATGATGGTGATTTGAAGAAGCTAGGAATTGTGAACTATTGTGGTTTGGTATTTCCGAAATGGGTCGGAGATACGTCGTTTCTCCGGCTGGCTGTGATGTCTACTCGAGCGTGGCGTAAAAACTGTACATCTCTTACCAACCAATTCGGGCAACTTACCATCCACTTAAGGTGTATGCATGATGTATGACAAACATGGATTGAGTGTGATGAAGTCTGTAGAAGGGTGCACAAGGGTTCTTCGGAGCATTAGTGGTGTGTCATTTAGTCGATTCAGTGAAGTTCTACTCTCGTCTGATTGCCGCTAGTGTCTGCCGCGAGACTGAGAGAGGGGAGAAATCATCCACATCAAATGGTGGAACATTGGATGGTGATGATCAAAGTCGTATGTGCAGAAGATCCTTTGCGTCCGGTTCGCGCGCTCGCATGTGTCGTGGATATTCACTGATCGAACAGTAGCTGGCATATTATAGATGGTTGATGTCTCTTTTAAAGTGAGAGTGCAGTGCTCTGTCAGGTGAGACCTGAGAGATGTGCACTTCAATTATACATGTTTTCGGCGGCGTCTGATTTATATTACATTTTTATCTTTCTCGTAAACTCTCGATTTGCAGGCGTAATTTGAGAACGTTCGTACGGAGTTTAGTTGAATTCTCATTTTAGAATGGATGATAAGTGGTGTGTCCATTCACCTTGAATTGCCTTGTATAAGAGGCTTGTTGTTTTTCACTTGAAGTATCCCGATCTTAAATAGAACGAAGTTTAAGTGTTTTTGTTATTATAGAAAGCAAGATAGAAGAAAAGAAAGGACTAAAGCTAAAAAAGACCTCAAGTACGCCGCAAAAATATCTTCTGCGCCGCACTTCTTATCAAGTCCAAAAAATTAAGGACTATTAAATAAAGATCGCATTTACTCACCAGGTACGCCGTAACAAACTTCTTATGTCATACCGCACTCTACATGTCGAAGCTTAAGAAGAAGAATAAATGGAATTAAATGTAACCCACATTAACACCCCAAGTACGCCGCACAAAATTTCTTGTGCGACACACTTCGACCCCAAATTCGGCCTATAAATAGAGGACGATTTTCAAGCATTTCATATCAACTCTTCTATCAAGAATCACTCCTCTCATTTCATTCCAACAAATCTATTCTTCAAAACATATTGAATATTGAAGATTAGCAACCTACGAAGAACAAAGAAAAAACATCATAGAATACCACTGCTTATGAGTTATATGAAATTATCCGAGTAGTCATCCTTCTTATTATTGAATTCAGTTCAGTTTATTTTAAATCTGTTAAATTTATTTTTCATCTGATTATTCGAACACTACGTAAATCCCTGTGGACAACCTGGTCTTACCTGAAGTGTTATACTACATACGTGGGTTTTACTTTTACCCGTGTGTTTCCATCTAATAACCAGTAATTTTAGTCTTATAAATTTAAAGCTTTTCAAACACATAAATTATCAACTTTGATTGTATACTCATAACGGTATAGGTCGAAAGACCCGTTGTGAACTATATAGTTTTAAAGATTTGTCTACGGTCTTTATCGTTTGAAATGAGAAATCCGCTTACGCTATTTGATAAACAAAATGGATTTGATATAATAATAACTAGATTATTTGAGTGACACATTTGATCGAGTTAACTAGATATAAGTCTTAAGTTAAAACAAGTTAATTTGTGAAAACGTTTTCTGACAAGAAACCGTTTTTATAAGTTAAAGTCCTAAATCTAAGATCGTAATTATCACCATTGCTTAGGGATTATATGAAGTTATCCTGAGTAGTCATCTTTATCATTATTAAATTTAGCACCATTTATCTTAAAATTGTTAAAGTTTATTTTAACTACGATTATTTGAACACAAATCAAATCCCTGTGGACGACCTGGTCTTACCTAAAATGTTATACTACATACGTGGGTTATACTTGTACCCGATGTGTTTCCATTTAATAAATCGGTAATTTTAGTCTTATAAATTTAAAGCTTTTTTAAACACATCAAAAGTTTTTGGTGCCGCTGGAGGGGATTTTAAAGCTGTTCTGTAATCAATTTTTATAATAATTTTTAACCATTTTCTTTTTCAAAAAATTGCCGTACAGTTTCTGGCAAACTAAACCCAAACAAATTCTCCCTTGGATGCATACACATGCTTCCAACTCTGAACTTGTTGAATCACTCCCAAAACCTGAACGTACCCTGAATCGAAGACTTCGTCGACGAAACAGAAGAGTTCCATTCGAACAAAGAAACTAACCGCCTGCCCAACCAAAAGTTGTTTACGCTCTGATTCTTGACATCATTTATTTTTGTCACTTTCTTGATATCCTTGAAAATTATAATCCAATAGATGATGAACCCATATGGGTTGCCGACCGTGTCATCGCTCCGACTCCCGGTTCTGCAATTACCATTCTTGAAACCGCAAATGAATTAACTATTAAAGGTAACCACTTGACTCTCGTTAAAGGAAACCATTTTGATGGTAGAATTAAAACCAATCCGCACAAACAC
>BQNB010021758.1:32509-63841 GCA_026074375.1 Tanacetum coccineum | reverse complement strand
TCCAAGGCCTCCTACTCTTGATCTGGAATAGAACAAGCGTCAGATTGTACTTGATCAACCCAAACAACCTTGGTTCAATCAAATGGTCTCTGCTACAAAGGATCCTCTCACTTTTAATGATCTAATGGCCACTCCGATTGACTTCTCCAAGTATGTGTTGAATCGACTCGAGATTGACAATCTGACTCAAGATCTCTTGTTAGGACATGCCTATGATCTGTTAAAAGGCACATGTACTAGCAACATCGAACTTGATCACAACTTCCAAGAGTGTTTCAATGCATTAACTGACAAACTTGATTGGAATAATCTAGAAGGAGATCGTTACCCCCTTTGACTTGTCCAAGTCTCTTCCCCTATAAGGTCGACCAGGCCATCTAATCGTTGTTGCCGATTACTTCTTCAACAATGATCTGGAGTATCTGAAATCTTCCGATCCGGAAAAAACATACACTACGTCGATCACGAAGACAAAAGCTGCACGGTATGAGATAAAGGGAATTGAATATATGGTCCCCACACTTTGGAGTACTATTAAATATGCGTATGACAAAGATTCTGAAAAGGGGATCAAGCACTGGGGTAAAAGGCGTAAGCTTTGGCATAGATCTCAGCTAAACAAGTTTTCCAAGCATAATGTCTATTCCACTCAGAAAATTCTTGGTGTGAAGAGTGTTAGTGTCAAGAAACTGCATGGATATGGTCACTTGGAAGAAGTTGTGGTGAAAAGAGCTGATCGACAGCTATACAAGTTTAAAGAAGGTGACTTGGTAGATCTACACTTGAACAACATTGTAGACATGTTGCTTCTTGCTATTCAACACAAGCTATTTCATCTCAACGAAAGTGACATTGTTGATTGGATTATGGATCTTCGTATGTTTACAAGAAGTCTTATCAGCAAACGTCATGTCGAGGATCTTCAGCTTGGTGTAGAAAGTTACCAGAAGAAACTTAACATCATCGCACCTTAGCAGACCTTTCCTGAAATCAAATTCAAAGAACTCTACACTCCATCAAACAAACCACCAGGGGTAATCTATGAAGACTTAAATAAATAAAAACGAGTTATGTGGGCTGATGAGCTGTACAAGTTCTCGGACAAGACACTCAAAAAAGTTCGAGATGACCTTCATCACAGAATACTTAATTTTTTTGTTGGGATACAATGACGAGATGTCAAGGAGAAAGTGGACGGCCATAGACAAAAAAAGATCAGAGCTTATGGTTGAGTTGATTGATAAGCAGACGCGTAAAAGGTGAATCGTTAGAAATCTGGAGCGATTGGTTGGTGCTCGGGAACTCGAGATGGACTACAAACTAATGACGCATACTGTATGATCTTCATGTCCAATCTCAAAATCTTATCTTGTTAATAATGTAAATATGTAGTATAGACTTATAATAATAGGCAAGTATAAATAGTGTTTGAGTATGAATTTTCTAGAATTTTTAATAAATTCAAAAAAAATTCAAATTAACGTACTCAACACTATATATATATATAATACCCTCATAAATTGAGGGGGAGCATTAAAATGTTCCTAATATGGCTTGTTGATAATCGGAACATTTTTCTCCCTAACCTATTTTCAAACATATTTGAATCAATTGATATCCAAAATATCAAGAGATTTAACATTTTTGATAAGAGGAGACAATATGATTAAAATATATTGCTAAAAATATGATCTTAAGGACTCAAGTGCGAGCTTCACCCTTCAGAGTGATGCTTAAAAGTATTCACAGTGACGATGGAAATCCTTCCAAAGCCAACATCAAACAAGCTCTGTGGTAGGTAACTTATGAGATCCTAGATGGATTAAACTTGTGATATTGGATATCGATGCGGTCCAGCTTATGAATTGACGAATGAATTTTGAAAAAAGATAAAATTGTTGGTGTGTTATAAAAATGTTTGCATCTTAACACACCGACTAATTTTTCTAAATCAATTATCAATCTTATGTCCAAGAGAAGCCTCACAAGGGTATCTGAACATGGGAAAGCTGAACACAAATTGACGACTTAATTGGGAAGATAGTAACTTACCGATTCACTCTTATCGTGTTGTCTGCTTTGAGACGCTCCGGTAATGAGAACGGCTAGTCAGATTTGAAACCCTGTCAAGGAGAATCTCTTGAATTCTACTTGATCACATGCAATATTTATACTGATTAACAGGGAACTGTGGTTATCACAACCATATTCAACGAAGTGACAAAGACACTTTCGTCCATATATGTTGTTTATCACTAACTCATTCATGCAGGTTTCCTGACAGTGGCAGCAGTTAACCAATGAAAAGTCGAAGTCAATGCCACATGCTCATACCCGACCGACATATGTAAAGACATCATGAAAGCTCAAGTACATGCTCCAAAAGACTTCCGCTACTCCGATACGGCACGTCTTCCTTGAAATGAAAGGTATGACCTTTTCAAGCTTTCAAGATAAAGAAAGGTATGAGCATGTCGGTCCAAAAGTCACAAGATCACAAAAAGGAAAAGATTACAAGATGGAAAAAAGAGATTATGCTTGGTTGATGATCTCAATGAGCTCAAGATCACATACAAGTCAAGTTAAAGAGACAAGCTAAAGCCTAAAAGTCTAAAGATTACTACATCAAGATTCGCAAGATAAAGATCAAGAAAACAAGAATACGAGCAAAGATTGAAGACATTCATAGAATGATAAGCTTAAGTTTTTATAAATTAGAGTGACCTCCCTTAGGGGGAGATTGTTAGAAATCAAGAAAAGACTTGGTCACTACCAATATATTATAGATTAGCTCGTAGCGTAATATTTGGAAACTTACCAAGCTAACCGATTCAACATAAGACACCCTTATGTTGACCGGCCTATGGCATGGTATAAATACCCCTCTCCACACCTTGGAGAGGGTTGGTTGTTTCATTTCTCTAATAATACATTTTATTTCTTCCTCTCTCTAAAGTGTTAAGACCCTCCTTTCTCTCTCTAGACTTTATTTAGCTTATTTGTTAAGATATTTGATACATCTACATAGATCATAACCTAGGTTCAGTGGTATTTAGAAAACCGTTCGTGGAAGCGACCGGGCTCGTGTACGACATGAAGGAAAGAACAATCGTGTTTGAAAAAGATAAGGAAAAGATTGTGTTTAAAATGCCTTACAAAATGGAAATGTTCAAACACATAAAATTTACGAACAAAAAAACCGATCGCATGCCTCCTTTTGTCATAAAAAGTGACGATGATAACAGTTAAAAAACCCACTACTCGGATAGCTTAGATTTAGGACCCGAATACAAGTACGACAAAATGTATGTAGAGCCATTCCAAGCTCGATAACCATGAAGGCCAAAAGAAACAAAGGAGAAGTCACGTAAAGATTTGTGACTTTGAGTCTAGCTACAAGACTCTTAAATAAAGAAAAGTGCTTTTTGGGAGGCAACCCAATATTTAATGTCTCCCGCATTTAGGAGTGTCATGTGTTTTAATTCTTTTCGTTTATTCTTTTATGAAAATGAAAAGAAATTTTTCACAGTCGTTGGCGACGGCGTCAGGATTTATCCTGACGGCGTCGTGAGCCCAGCTACAGTAACAATTCTAAATTATTCATGTATTTTCGAAAAATAAGAAAAATAATTTGTACAACATTTAAAATTTGTAATTTATTTATAAACCTGCATAAACCTATGATTATATCATTACTCTCATCCTATCTTTACTGCTTTAATAGAGTCAACCCTAAAATCCCGAAACCCAAAACTAAGACCAAAAAAACCAACAATACCAAAAACCTCAATAACAAAGAATCAAAACAACCAACATGTACAAAACAAACCAGAAATCCAAAAAGTAAGAAACCATTAACGATAAAACAACAAAAAAAACCTAAAAAAAAAAAACCAAAAAAAACCCACAAAACCGCAAAAACCCCCCACCCCCCATAAAACACTCACCAAAAAGGATACCTAACAAAATAACAAAACAAAACCCTTAAAAATCCCGTTGTATATAAATATATATAGTAATATATAAATAATAATATATATATAAATATATATAAAATATTTATCTCGCCAATTTTAGCTTGTGTAGGTTGTCTTTGTCTTTATTCTACATGTTACATTTTGATGAAAAAAGCTGGAATTTCTTAGAAGGTTCATTGAGAGATTCACTTGGAGGACGAGATTTAACCTTACGATATTCTTTTTCTATTAGTGACAAACTATGAGTACAAAGTTTCTTTTACTTGTTTTCTTATCCCTTTATTCGTTTTTACGGGTACTTCTATAGAACATTAGGGATAATGTTCAACTTAAGGTAGGGAAAGAACCTTATAAATTAATCCTTCAATTGCCATTTGCTTGGTCCTTTAAAATGAAGGGTAAAATACAACATAGCATAACGTAATTTTAACACCAAATTTAATTTAACCCAAATTTAATTTTTTTTATGACACACACCGACAAAAACTGAGTATTAATAGATGTATAGGAATTTATATGATTAGCACAAAAAATCTCAAAATTACACCCTAAAAATGTGAGGTTTGCCTTTAGATCTTTAGGAATTCGGGTATCCATTTTTGATACCCAAAGATAGTTTATACCTTTAGCTTGTTCGAGTTAAGGTTTGAATGCATTCATATGTGTCTATTTCGTCGTTACGGATGTGTACGTATGGTCTTTGTTGCCTTTTTTGGAACATTAGTATCGGTATTAAATTATATGAGTGTACCAATAGTATATTAAATTCTAGAACTTGTTTTTGTAATGCGTATCTAAACCGCATAGTAAGTATTAGAATTTGCTAGATAAGAGGCACTAGGATTAAACCATGTTTAAAACTTGTAATTGTTATGATGGTCACATTGATCGCATAACTATCCCACACTGTTAAAAATCAAGAAAAGACTAGGTCACTTCCAAAAATGTAATAGTATAGCTCGTAGCATAATATTGGAAACTTACCAAGCTAACTAGGTCAACATAAGTCACTCTTATGTTGACCGGCCATAGTGATGGTATAAATACCCCTCTCCATGCCTTGGAGAGTGTTGGTTGTTCATTTAGTTTCACACATAATACATTTTCCTTTCCTTTCTCTCTCTAAGTGCTACAACCTACTTTCTCTCTCTAAACTTTCTATCTTGTTTATGGTTAAGTGATTTGATATATCTACAATTGGTATCAGTCGCCATGGGGTGATATCGTAAGCTTGTGTGCATTTATATCTTGTTTAGATCATTAGTTTTGGTTATTCTTGGTTTCGTGTGCTTTAAAAATCAAACCCAGATTTTGTGTTTAAAATTGTTAAAGTTTGTGTTTTTAAGCAAGATATAGGCCTAAGATAACTAGTTGTGCAAGAAAAATCAAGGTAAAACGTCAAAAAGGGTGAGTCTTTGGTGATTTTTTGTGAAAAAGTACTTTTTTATTTGAAGCTAGCTAAATAGGTATTGAAGGTAGCGAAATATGTATGAAGCTAGCGAAATATGACACCAAGCGAAATATGTTGTAAGCGAAATATGACAGGTTAACCTCAAGCGAAATATGTCATTTCTAGGAAACGAAACTCTGCTTAATTTTTCTTAGGTCAAGCGAAATATGTTAGCAAGCGTAATATGTTAGCAAACGATTTATGACAGGTTGTTAGTTCAAGCGAAATACGTAATTGTTTAAGACGAAACTTTGTCCAATTTTCTTTTTTCAAGCAAAACATTACATAGTCATAATCCAAGCGAAACATTATAGGCAAAACATTACATTTGTCATATTCAAGAGAAACATTACATCCAAGCAAAATATTATATCAATCAACAAAAATATTTTATTTTCTATGGTTTGTCTTACTTTGTAAAATCCCGCGAAATATT
The DNA here is from genome assembly GCA_026074375.1 of Tanacetum coccineum. NCBI lineage: Eukaryota > Viridiplantae > Streptophyta > Magnoliopsida > Asterales > Asteraceae > Tanacetum > Tanacetum coccineum. The sequence goes on along the minus strand of BQNB010021758.1, from coordinate 57,978 downwards.
TAGATTTCTCGGTTTTAGTGAAGATTTGTAAAATCCCGTAGAACATCAATCTTAATCACCAAAAAAAACAACTCTTAACACACTCCTCCTTTATCACTGTTCGATCAATCTTTAATCATTTCACTTTTCAATTAATTTAAGATGACTACTTTAGTATAACACATCATTATTGCTGGAGCTGATAACCGTCCTCTAATGCTTGAAAAATCAATGTATGATTCATGGGCAAGTCGTATACGTCTTTTCATCAAAGAGAAGAAATATGGTAGGATGATGCTTGATTCAATCGATAATGGTCCCTTGGTTTACCCAACTGTAGAAGAAAATGGGCAAACAAGACCTATGAAATACTCTGAACTCACTAAAGCACAACAACTTCAAGACGACTGTGATGTTCAAGCAACCATTATCATTCTTTACGGTCTTCCACCTGATGTGTATGCACTTGTTAACCATCAAGAGGCGGCTAAGGATATTTGGGATAGAGTCAAGATGCTAATGAAAGGCATTGAGTTATCATACCAAGAACGTGAATGCACATTGTACAACATATTTGATAAGTTTGCATATGTTCAGGGTGAAACACTATATGAGTACTACTGGAGATTCTCTTAGCTGATTAATGACGTGCATACTATTGGGATGAATATGCAACAAGTTCAAGTCAATACCAAGTTTTTGAATGTTCTTCCATCCGAATGGAGTAAGTTTGTCACTGATGTCAAGTTAGCTAAGAGTTTATATACCCCCCAACTATGATCAGTTGTATACATACCTTAGTCAACATAAATGACATGCTAATGAAGTTTGTGTCACGTGTAAAAGATATCCAGATCCTCTTGCATTGGTAGCCAACTCTCCAACTCTATACAATCCATCTCAGTCACCAGAACATTCAGGTTCTTTAGTGTATCCACCTCCTCAACAATTCACACCAGTTTATGCAGCATCTATTCATCATCAACACCATCACACTCCAGTCAATCCACAACAACATTCAGTTTCCCATCAACCATTTATATCTCCTTCAGTAACACAATAATCTCAAGCTGAATTTCCCCAATTGGACTCCAGTCTCGATGTTCCAATGTTTCAGCAAGGAGAAGATTCGATTGAATGCATTAACAAGCAATGGCATTTCTGTCTGTTGTAGCATCAAGGTTTCCACCATCAAACAATCAACTCAGAACATCGTCTAATCCTAGAAATCATGCAACCATTCAAGATGGCGAAGTCACAGTTCAACAAGTTCAAGGAAGACAAAATCAGAGTTATGTTGGTACTGGAAACAAAGGAATTGCCACTACTTCAAAGGGAAATTTGAAGCTAGTCAACCAAGAGTTGTGAAGTGTTATAACTGTCAAGGAGAAGGGCATATGGGTAGACAGTGTACTCAGCCAAAAAGGCCAAGGAATGTTGCTTGGTTTAAGGAGAAATTAATGTTAGTCGAAGCTCAGGAAGCGGGTCAGATATTGGATGAAGAGAAACTTGCATTTTTAGCAGACCCTGGTATATCAGAAGCTCTAGTTGCTCAGCAGACAATCCCTCAGAATTTAGCTTTTTAGAATGAAGACTTGGATGCATATGACTCGGATTGTAATGATTTATCCTCGGCTAAAGCAGTTATGATGGCAAATCTTTCAAGCTGTGATCCTGAAGTTCTCTCTGAGGTACCATATTCTGATTCTTATCCGAATGATATGATTAATCAAGATGTGCAAGAGATGCAGTATTATGAACAAACACATATTGACTACTTTCAAGATAATAAGATACATAGTGATAGTAATACCATTCTGTATTCTCAATAACTACAAGAGTCACAAGATGCGGTTATTCGGGATAGTAATTCTTCTGCACCTAATGATTTATTGGTGCTATCTTTGGTTGAACAAATGACTAATCACGTTGCTCATCTAGATATGGAAAATCAGACAAATAAAATTGTAAATGAATCACTAACCGCTGAGCTTGAGAGATACAAAGAACAAGTCACCATTTTTGAACAAAGACTTAATTTAGATTTGAATAAACATGAAAAATTAATATATTCTCAAATGGATGATTTAATTCGGGATCGAAATGCAAAGCTTGCGGCTTTTTAGCAGGAGATCGATACACTTAAAGAAACTCTTTCTAATAATGTCAAAGAAAAAGAATCTTAATAAAAAACATTGACTGTTATCAAAACAAAATCAAAAGAAAAATAGTCTAAATACATTGACAAGGAAATTGTTTTGGAAAAACAAAATAAAGAACTAGAGAATATTATTTGTAAGATGTATCGATCTACGCAAGCAATGCATATGCTAACGAAACCACAAGTTTTTTTACGATGACACTCACAAACAAGCTCTTGGTTATTAAAATCCGTTACATCTTAAAAAATCTCAGCGGATTCAACCAACATTATATGATGGTAGTGTTATTGCTAAAGAACATGCTGTGATTTATGTAATTGATGATGAAGAGACATTGATTTTGGAAGAAGAGAGTCGATCAAAAATGATTGATAAACAAAATGATCCAATTTCAATCAAAAAGAAAATTAATATTTCTTCAATTGATTATTCAAAGTTGAATAAGATAAAAGAAGATTTTGGTAAACTATTTGTCACTCAAAAAGAATTGTCTGCAGAACAAGTTTTTTGGTTAAAACAATCATCCCTTTCTAAAACACCAGTTAAGTCACATACACCTGTTAGAATCGAAGCTCCTAGTGAACTTCCTAAAGTAAGTTTGGTATATGAAAGCCTTAAAAAGCTAAAATATCAACTGGCTAATTTTGACAAAGTGGTGAAAAAGAGACTAGCATTAGATGCTATTATTGTGGGGTCTTGGGGTTTTGAACATAAAAAAGAGTGTTTTGTAACTGAAATAATTCCATTTTTAATAGTTTTAAAAGTCACATTAAATGCATTTGATAAAACTCTTCTAGATAAAATTAATGAAGTTTAAACCGTTTTTAACCAAAAGGAGGCTGTTGTTGATTAGTGTTCTGTAGACAAAAACATTTTTTAAATTCAAATCAAACAACTAAGGATTGATAATGATCAACTCTTGAACCAAATCATGTCTCAAGAAATTGTGCATATTGTTGCGAATTCTGTGGATAGTCTTAATGTGAAAAAGTCATGTGTGAATGATTGTAGTAAGTGTCTGGAATTTGAGACTGAGCTTCTCAAAAAAAAGATTTTATTGAAAAAGAGGCTTACGATAAACTTGTCAAAAGTTATTCAACTTTAGAAAAGTATTTTATTTTGTTGGAACTAACAACTCAACTTAATAAAGAGATTTTTTTGTTAGGAATACGAAAATCCTAGGAACATATCGGTCACTCCATAGATAACTGTCGTTGCCTCGTTAAGTATTATTTGGAACCTTAATAGGCCAAGCTAGGAAAATCCCACAGAAATCCTATGTAAAGCCTATCCATGGCTGGCCATATTGAGGTATTTATACACCTCTCCATGCCTTGGAGAGGTGGTTGGTTGTATCATTTTTCACATAGTTATTCAATTCTCTCTTTTACTTTCTCTTACTAGAAATACATCCTTCCCACTTTCTCTCTCTAGTTCTTGTTTGATATTAAAGATTACTAGTATTCTACATTTTCAAAGGGAAAATTCTAGTGAAAACCTAAATGCTCCCACATTTAATCAAGTATTTAAAATAAATGAATTGAAAGCTCAGTCACAAGAGAAGGACACTGATAGAACTAAAACACATGATAGTTCTTAGGATCGTTTATAGCTCAGATTGTTTAGATCTTTATATCTAGGATTAACAATCAGATTGAACATAACATATGTATAGCGGAATTAACATAAGAACAATGATATTGTAACAAGATTTCTTCATTATCACTCCAAGCCCCAATTATATTTGATCAGAATATAACGGTTACAACTAATCTGTAACAAGATCAAGTTACCTTGACCTTAAGGCTAAACACTAGGCGTCTATAATAAGACTCACGTCTACACACACACGTTTAGGTGTTTACATCTTGACACATACAAAACAACACGCCTAGAACCTCCTTTTATAACATAAGGAGTCCAGGTTTACAAAAGATAAGAATTAGAAAACAAATAAATCTTTTAAACTTTAAGCTTTATCTTCTAAGTCTTCTATCTGAATAAGGAGATCTTCTAGAATCTTTAAAATCTTCTATATTTTGAAGAATTCCGGCTTTGCGTTTAAGTCCTTTTGTTTCATTCTTTTATTCACTTTGTCTCATCAAATCAAGAATCCCAACAATCTTCCCCTATTTTATGATGATAAAACAAACAAAGTCATGTACAAACTTCATCATAAAGCCAAAGCTTCCCCTGAAGTTGAGATGTGATCACCTCCCTAAATGAAACAAAATCTTCTTAATTCAGACTTCCTTTGTATCATGCTACACCAAGGATCTATAAGTTGCAACCTGTTAATAAATCTTCCCCTTTTTGTCATAATCTAATAGGGGACTTCTGAATGTAAGCAACTTTGATTTCAACCACTTCAAACCAATATCACACTACTAACCCAAACTTTCCAATGACTTGAATTAGACATGGTCATAAGAAAGTTAAAGGATAGGATTAAATCTTTGAGTGGAAAAGATAGTTTAGAAAATGTAAATAAAGACATTGATGAGATTGAAACAATCAATATTGAGCTGGAGCATAGTGTGGAAAAATTACTTTTGGAAAATGAAAATTTAAGAAAAGAACGAGAGCATTTGAAATCAATTTACAAAGACCAATTTGACTCAATTAGAAAGACACGTGTTCAATCAAAAGAACATTGTGACTCTTTAATTGCTCAAATTAATGCAAAGTCTCTTGAAAATTCGAATTTAAATGCTCAACTTCAAGAAAAGGTTTTTGCTAATGCAGCATTGAAAAATAAATTATGGAAACTTAAAGGGAAAAATGTTTTCGATACTGGGATTTTAAAACCTAATGCCACTATTGCTCCAGGAATGTTCAAGCTTGACATAGAACCTATTTCTCCTAGGCTTAAGAACAATATGGATGCTTATGAGGTTTACATTGAGAAAACTATAGAATATACTGACACTCTTTGTGGATTTGTAGAATGCGCTAGAACATAGAATCCTAGTGAACCTTTTAGAATTGCTTGCTTTGTTTCTACAAACCCCGTTAAGTAATTGTTAGTCTTTGTTGCTCAGACATGCCTAATTCACCAAAACTTGTGAGAAGTTAGTTGATTGTCACACCAAATAGAACAAGGACAAAAGAGTTAGATTTTGCTGAACCTGTCTCATCTTTAAGAAATAATTCCAAGAGGACGGGGTTCTCTTAAAACAAAGATTCTAACTAGCCTTTTGTTGCTTTACAGCGAGTAAAAACCTAACTACTAAGTGCTAGCGGACTCAAAACCTTCAAGTAATCATGGAAAATCAGGATCTTGCGACCACACATGTTGCAAATTCAGATGAGTAATAGAAGACAACTCTAGGAAATGTTAATTCTAGTTTGATATGTTGTTTTGGTTATATACCATTCTGTAATGCTAGTGTTTTAAGCATTATTTGAGATATGCTAGGTTTGAATCTAGGGGAGACGTGAGTATGTTGTTGAACGCGGGGTTGTGGGGTTGGCAAGCTGGTGTGGGGGTGGTGGGTATTATTGTGATATTGACGGTGACGTGTGTTGGGGGTCGGGGCTTGTGAGAGGGCAGGGTGGCGGGGGTTGGGTGCATGGGGGTGAGGGGAGGGAGGGGGGGTTTGGGGAGGGTGGAGGAATTTTGAGTTTATGACTAAAGAATAATGAAAAATGATGAGGAAAGAAAAGGATGAAAACAGTATTGGACGGGAGAAAACCTCACGGGTTAAGGTGTTTTTTTTTGTTTAGTCTTTTATAAGTGTGCTATAGTGAATAAGTAGTTTAGTTAGTAAGTGATACCGATCTGGCGTTAGGTCTTGGCGATTATTAGGGCCGGTTTGTTAGTGTTGGGCCCAGGGTTACTAGGTGTGAGGGTTGTGTGTAAAGAGCATGGTTGTTGGTGGTGGCGCGTGGTGGTGCTGGGAAATAGATGTGGCCGACCGATGGGAAAACCCAATATTGCAAACTGAAGATCTACACACAAGACCTTTCTCTAGTAAACTCCACAACCGCAACGTAAAGAAAGATTCTTTATGAGTAAAGTTAGGAGTGTTCGACGGTGATGGTGTGTGTGGGGGGTAGCAGTGTGTTGAGGGGGGTTATAGAGATGGAGAAGCGGTCACTTCGTGGGAGAGATGTGATGAGTTGTTGGTTCTACTGTTGATGAGTCGCTGTGGTAGGAGGGTTTTGTTATGTGTGGGTGCTGAGCTAGGTATGGTGAGTTGGCGTTGATTATGTGTGATTAAGATTGTAGTTATGAGTATAGTTCTGGAGTTTTTATATTTGTTTGTAGGTGGTGTGTCTTGTTGATCATCTTCTGCCTGTTATTTTTGAGTCGAGGTGATGGTGTGGTAGGAGTTGATGGGTAGTGAGGGTGAGTGGTTAGGTGTGGGTGTTTGTGGTTGGGATGTGTCAGTGACTTGGTTATTAACGTGTGCTTGATTGACTTAGTTAGTTCCTCGTAGTTGGTATGGTTGTTAGTGTGGAAATATTGGAGATGGGTTGGAGGGGGGGGGGGGATGACACTTTTGGGTTCGTTCTTACTGAGGCTTATTCAAAAGGAAAAACCCTTTTATATCATATTATGAGGATACGGAATTTCAACATAGAAGTAAAATATTGCTGTTTACTTTCTGTTCTTTCAGTTTTAGCAATAGTTTATTAAGCAATAATTCATTTAGTTTTATTTTTTATACCGATAGAAAATCATTCAATAAATATATGTGAAAAGAGTTTCGAGAGAGGGGAAGAACGAGGGAGTGAGGAGGGCGGCGGGAGGAGGGGCGGGAAGGACGAAATGGGTCAGGAGGGGAAAAGAGAGAGAAGGAGAGGGAAAAGGAAGCAAAAGGAGCAACATGGGGGGGAAACTTTTGATGCGGAGAGAAAGAAAGGGTAGGGGGGGCCGGGGCAGAGGAGAAAAGAGAGCGGTAGAGGGAAGGGAGAGGGGTTGAAGAGAGGAGGCTAGAAGGTGGAGTTATGGTGAGTGATAGAGGGGGGATAAGAGAAGAGAAAACGACAAAGGGGCTTGGAGTAGGTGGCTTTGGTCCCCGGGGGGACGAGGTAGGGGCGAGTATGGGGGGGGTGGGGGGGAGGGTTGTTTAATTAGGTGGTGGTTGCGCTGTTATTGCGGGAGTTAGAGATGTATGCGAGAACATGGGGGGGAGCTGTGTGGGGGGGAGTGAGGTGTGAGTAGACATGAGATTGTTCATTCGCTAGAGAGTTGCTGGGAAAGAGCTATATATTATTTATGTTTTCATTCGGGATCATCTTGTGTGTGTAGCTGTGCTGAGGGTGGGAGGATTTCCTTGAGACATTGTTGGGTTTGATTATGGGATTTGGAGTTAGGTGGCATTCTTTGGTGTTGGTGGTGAGTGTGTGTTGTTAATTGTGGAGGTATATCTGGGGGGGGTGGGTTTTTACAAGGGTTGGTGGACATAATGGATCTCCCACGGACTTTTTATATATTGGGGGAGGGTCAGTATAAGAGTGGGAGACTCTGTTGAGTCTTGGGGGGAGTGGGAAATTTTGCTGTTAGTTAGAGTTATAGAAGCTGTTGTAGTTGTGGAGGGTGTCGTTGTGGGATGAGAGTTTAGCATAGTTAGTAGTATTAGTTTTATATGGTAGATGAAGAGGAGAAAGGTAGAGGAGTTACTTAAATTTCAAGGACTAAGGCCTCTATGGGATGATATTCATAGGATATAATTTATATTACTTTTATGTGGCAAATGAGTAAATCACTCGTGAGTTTGCACGAATTTACAGACAACACTACAACATTGCCAGAAGATGGTTACCTCATATCTGTCAACCAAATTACCAAAAGAGGCCCTCTTAGTTACAACTGATGGAGGAAGACCCAAAAAGAAGAAGATTTTGTAAATGAAAAAAAATTCCTAGGAGTGAGGAAGTATTGTCTGTTCTTTATGGCACATTCCTAATGAAAATCAATTGACCTTTTATTAATTAATACAAGGCATGCCATCAAGAAAAAAACAAAAGACTTTGTTTTTTGAAAGCCTTCAACAAACAAGATTTGGTGGAAATGTGATGCCATTTAAAGAAAGACACAAAAAACACAAAAAAAAGACACTTCTGAAAAGAAGACTGTATTAAGAACTTCAATGCACCTTTGAGACACCAGAGTCACTTTGACTTTATCTTTAATAGGCTTCAGAAGGAAATGTTGTTAACCAGTTGGCCAATCTTAGGTGGGGAGAATGGAGAAAGAAGAAAACATAAAACATTCCTTAAGAGATCTCAATTTAAATTTCTTAAGAATTTTTGGCCTTCTGAATATAGTACACTCTTGTAGTGGTCTGGGATGTGAAATGAACAAAACCAGATCTTGACGAACATTGAGCTTTAGAGGGTGATGATCGCTTCAACATATTGTAAGGATTGTTGTGCATGGGTAAAGAGTATAGGAGGCAAATATGATCGGTTACTCAAGCTCATATGCAGGCAGTCTCTCATTAAATAGGGACCTTTTTTTATCTCCTAGCAATACAAATGATGTCAATAATCAAATGTTCATTTAGGTACTACTAGCTCTACGTTTAGTTAAGTATGATAGTAAAACTAATGATAATACTGCAAACTTGAGTTTGCCACTGTCTATAATTATAGTACTCTTGATAGTACTGCTAACTTAAGTGATGCCACAGTCTATGCTTTTCTGGCCAATCAATCGAATAGGTCTCAACTTGTTCATGAAGACCTAGAACAAATCCATGAAGATGATCTTGAAGAAATAGATTTGAAGTGGCAATTGGCACTACTGAGTATGAGAGCAAGGAGGTATTACCAAAGAACTGGGAAGAATATTACTATCAATGGAAGTGATACTACAGGATATGATAAGTCCAAGGTAGAATATTTCAAGTATCATAAGATGGGACATTTTGCAAGGGAATGCAGAGGTCATAGGAACCAAGAAAACAGGCCTAGAAATCAAGACAACTCAAGAAGGACTGTGAATGTGGAAGAAATAGCTTCTAAGGCAATGGTGGCTATTGATGGAGGTAGTTTTGATTGGAGCTACATGGCAGATGAGGAAGTCCCTACCAACTTAGCTCTTATGGCTTTCTCAGATTCAAAGGTACAAAATAACAAAACTTGTTTTAACACTTGTCTTAAATCCTTTGAAACTCTTAAAACTCAGCTTGATAATTTAAGAGTAGAATTTAATAAATCTGATTGAATCTAGCTACATATAAAAGAGGTCTAGCTTCTGTAGAAGAACAACTTATCTTCTACAAAAAGAATGAGGTTATGTTTTCTGACCAAATTGCTATTTTAAAAAGAGATGCCTCATTTAAAGACTCAGAAATCAATGCTCTTAATATTCAAATAGAAAAACTTAAGAAAGAAAAAGAGAGCAATCAGATTAAAATTGACAATTTTGAAAATGCCTCTAAGAGCCTAGATAAATTGATAGGGAGTCAAATTTCTGATAACAATAGAAAAGGTGTGGGGTATAATGTTGTTCCACCTCCACCTACAGGCTTATTTGCACCCCAACTATTGATTTGTCCAACTCTGGTCTTAAGGAGTTTCAACAGCCTGAATTTGAAGGCTATGGATTTAAGGACAATAAGAGTGTCTGTGAAAATTCCTCAAATGAGATTAAGAAAACTACTGATGCCCCAATAATTGAAGATTGGGTTTCTGATTGTGATGAGGATGATTCTGAAGTAATGGTATTAAAATCTGATAATGTTCAACATAAACCTGAGCAAGCTAATCAACCTAAGAAAGTTAGTCAAAATCTTAGGAATAACAGAACAAAATGGAATGAAATAAAAACTCAGAAATTAGGAGTTGGGTTTCAGACTACAAAGAAAGCTTGTTTTGTGTGTGGGAGTTTTAACCATCTAATTAAAGACTGTGATTTTCATGATAAAAAGATGGTACAAAAACCTGTGTTGAACAATGTGAAAAAGGGAACTGGTCAAAGGGAAGTCAGACCAGTTTGGAATAATGCTATGAGGGTTAATCATCAAAATTTCTCTAATTCTAGAAGGAATTTTGTTCCAACAGCAGTTTTAACCAAGTCTGGCATAGTACCAGTTAGTGCTGCCAGGCCTATTAATACTGCTGCACCTAAATCCTTTGTGAATGCTGCAAAAACTAGACCAAATGCTTTTCAGAAGTCACATTCACTATCTAGGAGACCTTTTTACCAACAAACACTAAGGGAAAAGTTAATACTGTCAGGCCAAAAACAGTTAAGACTGCTAGGCCAAATTCAATAGTAGTTAATGTTGTTAAGTATAAAAAAAAAAACAAATAAAAAAAATAAAAAAAAAAAATAAAAAAAAAAAAAAAAAAAAAAAAAAAAAGGATAAGAAAAACATGTGAATGATGTTAAGGCCTCAGCATGTTGGGTTTGGAGACCTACCAAACTTGATAGTGCATCAATTACATCAAAAAGACATAACTATGTTGATGCACGAGGCAGATCCAGGTCAGTGATGGCTTGGGTCCCCAAAGGAAACTAATTTCCTTACTTTTATGTGCAGGGACATCCACAAAATGAAGATCAAGGATATGTTGACAACGGATGCTCAAGGCACATGACAGGAAACATGTCCTATCTCTTAGACTATAAAGAATTTGATGGAGGATATGTTACTTTAGGGATTCAAAATGGAGAGGGGGGGGGAGTGAGGGAAGAATTACTGTAAAGGAACGCCTAAAACTGAAAACTGATTTTTGAGGATGTGTACTTTGTTTCAAGCTGTTACAGTTTATATTTGTTTAGTGTCTTACAAAGTGTGTGACAAAAAGAACAGTGTTTCTTTTTACTAACACTGGATGAGTTTTGTTCTGTCTCCTGACTTTAAGTTAGCTGATGAAATTCAGGTTTCTTAAAGTTTCCTATAAGAACAACATGTCTAGTGTTGATTTGAGGATATTATTTCCAAAGAGAGTTAACTTGTCTATTGCAAAGTGCCACGACTTGATGAATCAATGTTCTGCATAGTGAGGCTTGGTCATATAAATTAAAAATATATTAAAATCCTTAACAAGAGTTTACCTACAAAAATGTTTTGAGACAAAATGACCAAACTTTTGTTGCTTGTCCTTAAGGGGAAACAACACAAAGCTCTTGTAATTCAAAGATACAAACTCTGATTTCTCAACCTTCTTCTGCGGCATATGGATTTGTTAGGTCCTACTTTTGAGTAAGCATCATAAGCATAAGAAAATGTGAGGATATAGTTGTCAGCTGATGATTATATCAGATTTACTTATGGGTATACTTTTTAGCATCTAAGGTTGAGACTTCAGTATTCTAAGAATTTATAGTAGAGAAAAACAAAAACCAATTGATAAGAAAGTTAAGATATCAATGTGACAAGGAACAGAGATCAAGAATAGTTTTATGAGAGATTTTTTGTGCAATGAAAGTAGTTGAAAGGGAATTCAGATAGCTAGAAATCCACAGCAAAATAGTGTTAGCTGGAGAGGAAAATAGGACACTAATTAAGGCTGCTAGACTCATGTTAGCTGACTCTAAGTTATCTACTAAATTTTTGGCTGAGGCAGTCAATACTGCTTGTTATGTGCAAAATAAGGTATTAGTAGTTAAGCATCATAACAAGACCCCTTATGAATTATTTAGAGGAATAACACCTTCTCTAAGCTTCATAAGACCATTTGGGTGTCATGTTTCCATTCTGAATACCTTAGATCATTTAGGCAAGTTGATGAAATCTGATGCTGGATTGTTCAGTGGATACTCATAAATTAGCAAAGCCTTTTAGGGTATACAACATTAGAACTAAGAAAGTAGAAGAAAACCTTCATGTAAGATTCTTGGAGGATAAGCCTATTATTGCAGGTGCATGACCAAAGTGGCTGTTTGATATTGATGTTCTAACAGAATCAATGAATTATGAGACTAGTTGTTGCAAGGTACAAACTCTAATCATTTTGCAATTTTTTTTGTGTAATTGGTTTTTTGTACAGAAGAAAAAGTGCTAGTACATGTTCACTCTAAGAAGGAACACTATCTACCAAAACTCATTTTTGATGCACACTATAGAAAGATGGATCACTAAATTGGTCAAACTTCAGAGAAATGCAAGCATGATGACAATCACTCTACTTCTAGATGAGTTTGGAAAGAAGGATGATGCAGGTGGAAATGATAATCAAGAAACTGAAACAGTTATCCAGATTTAATACTGATGGCAACATATAATACTACTAGTGCAAATGAATAAGACGTGGTATCTAAATATTTAATACTACAAGTCTAACGTTTCTCTGCTCCACCCTAAAACCACATTCAGATTTCTTTAGCTATAAAAATAATAGGATATGAGCAACTGTTCTACCACTATCCAATCCTCTACTCCAAATACAAGATTCCCATAAAATCAAACACTTGAACTATAATTGGTGATTGTTAATCTTGTTAAGATAAGGAAATGTTAAAATGAACAAGGATTTTGATATACTACTTATGAAGAAGAACCATGAAGACCTTCCTACTTGTCTGTGCTTTTTCCTATCACCCCCCCCCCCCCCCCCCCCCCCCCCTCAAGAAAGCCCAAGAAGTTAAGTCCCAAGCAATAAAAGATCCAAGCTAGATAGAAAGCGTTTGCAAGAAGAGCTTTCTACAATTTATATTACAACAATTGTATTTTAGTTTGGACATTGTGGATTTACATATTGCAATAATGCTATTAGTCACACAATGGTGTAAAGAAACAAGAAAGATGAAAGAGGGATTGTGATTAGAAACAAGGTAAGGCTTGTTGCACAAGGTCTGTACACAAAGAAGGAATAATTATATGAGTCTTTGCTCCAGTTTGCAAATTGGAAGCAATTAGACTATTCTTAGCCTAGCCTGCTTCAAATAGTTTGTTGTATACCAGATGTATTAAGTGCATTTCGTGTAAGGGAAAAATTAGATGAAGAAGTCTATGTCTATCAACCTCCCAGGGTTGAAGATCCAGAGTTTCTGGACAAGTCTGATAAGGTAGAAAAAGCACTATATGGTCTACATCAAGCTCCTAAAGCCTAGTATGAGAACTCTATTACCTATCTACTAGACAATAGATTTCACAGAGGTCAGTTAGATAAAACTTTATTCATTAAAAGGGTCAAAGGTGATATTTTGTTGGTTCAAGTCTATGTTGATGATATCATTTTTGGGTCTACAAGGAAGGAGATGTTCACTGAATTTGAGAAGATAATGTATAAGAGGTTCCAGATGAGTTCTATGGGAGAGCTCACTTTTTTCTTAGGACTATAAGTGACGGCGAAAGATTATGTAATCTGTTCGAGTTATCCGAAGACAAGGGATGTAGATAAATTTGAAGAAATTTGGCTTTACAACTGTGAAGACTGCAAGCACACCCATGGAGACTTCAAAGCCATTACTCAATGATGAAGATGCTAAAGATGTTGATGTTTACTTATATAGATTAATGATTGGATCATTGATGTATCTAACAGCTTCTAGGCCTGATATAATGTTTGCTGTATGTGCTTGTGCAAGATTTCAAGTCACACCTAAAGATTCACATCTTCATGTTGTGAAAAGAACTTAGATACTTGAAAGATCAACTAAAATTAGTGCGCTTGGGTATCCTAAGGACTCAATCCATTGACTTGGAAGCTTATACTGACAGTGACTATGCTGGTGCTAGTTTAGACAGGAAATCCACAACAGGAGGTTGTTAATTTCTTGGAAGAAGATTGATTTCATGGCAATACAAGAAGCAAACCATAGTTCCTAATTCTACTACTGAAGCAGAATATGTGGCAGCAGCTAGTTGTTGTGGACAGGTGTTATGGATTCAAAATCAAATGCTAGATTATGGCTACAACTTCATGAATACCAAGATTTTCATTGATAATGAATGCCCAATCTGCATAGTTAAGAATCCAGTGTTTCATTCAAGGACTAAGCACATTGAGATTAGACATCATTTCATCAGGGATTCAAATGAAAGAAGCCTTAGTTTTAGAATTGAAAAAATTATAACAGATCACAATGTGCAGATGTTAATCATAAAATCATTGAAGTGGAAGATTTCAATATCTGATTGCAAGTATTAGAATGATTAACCTCTGAAGCATTGCTTGAGGGGAGGTAACTTGTATGCAGTAGGAATGATGCTTGAAATAGAATGGAAAAGCAGCTTATGATGAACTTCAAGTTAATGTTGTTGGCCTTAACTTACTACTGGTAAGCATAATTAATACTGCTGGTATAGTTTATGCTGTTAAATTATTGCTGTTGTCATAAATGGAAAAGCTGCATATTAAGCAGATGTGGGTGAAGGATCAGGAAAATGCACTGATCCCCAACACACATCCGTAACTATTTCACTATTTAACCTTGTAAACAATCACTGTTCCATCATTAACTTAACCCAAAAAGACTCAAAACATAAGAAAGCCAATAAGTCCACTAAGATATCTCAGTCTAGTGGATCTTTTCCCTTGTAGCAAATGAGACTGTCATTAAGGAGTAGGAAGACAGAATGGAAAGAGCTGTCACTACTGCTTCTAGCTTAGAAGCAGAGCAGGATAGTTGTAACATAAAATAAGACCCAATCTATGGCAACACTTAATGAGCCAAGTCCTTAGGGAATTGGTTCAGGTAGTAGTCCCAGGTGCTAAGATACCATATTGGGGGGTGCAAGAGCTCAAATTAGATTTGAGGCTACATCTAAACAGTCCAATGAACCATCTCTCTCAAGAGTTAACAAACCTGGAAGTAGGGAGAACAATATGAAACTTAAAGGAATTGATGGAATTGTGTACAAAATTGTTTGAAAAATACTCTTGATTTTGCATCACAAAAACAGATAGAGTGATTTTATGAGCTAAAAGAATTGAGAGAATCAGTTAGAATGAAAAATAAAAAGAGAGATGTGTGATACAAAAACAGATAAAGTGTATTTGTAAAAAAAGAAATGAGAAATAATGTGAGCTTAAAAACAAAAAGAGAGCTTGTGATAATCAACTTTGATGATGGAAATGCTTGAAGTGAATGATAATGAAGAAAAACCTTGTTGATGATAACATGTCTTATGTTTAATTCCGTTGTGCATATATGTTATTGTCTTTGTTATCATGATCCTAGATGAGGTCTAAACAACTTGAGCTTGCAACGATCTAAGGAGTGTATATAACACTACATGATAAAACTTAATTGTTTGCAAGCTTAAGTAAGCTGGTGTGTTAAGTTAATGTACTCAGCTTAACAAATCTGCTAAGCTAAGTTTATTGATGTTAGGCTTATTTTCTACAGCTCGTCTTAGTTAATGCTGCCAGATAGTACTATACTACTTGTTGAGGTA
Organism: Tanacetum coccineum; assembly: GCA_026074375.1. NCBI lineage: Eukaryota > Viridiplantae > Streptophyta > Magnoliopsida > Asterales > Asteraceae > Tanacetum > Tanacetum coccineum. The sequence goes on along the minus strand of BQNB010021758.1, from coordinate 42,533 downwards.
GTTAATATTGTTAGGTAAAACTTAATACTGCCAGTTCTCAGTTAATGTGTTGAGGTGATGTTCATAAATACTCAATTGAAGGTTTCAAATACTCATTCTATCGATTTTACACTATCATTATTCATTAAAACACAAACAATGTCGAGCCCTAAGGTTGCTAAAACCCAAATTTATTTCAATTTTCTTAAAAACCCAAAGAGGTGATGGGCTTGAAGAGAAATGTTTGATTTTCTTATGCAAGACACATCAAATATGCCTTACCATTAATCCTACAGACTATGAGTCAATTTAATACAACAGTCTGGCACTACAAAGGGTAAGACTATTAATGAGGAGTGTCAGATACAAGCCCTAGTTGATAAGAAGAAGGTGATCCTTACAAAGACAAGTATAAGATGTGATCTTAAGTTAGATGATGCTGGAGTCACTGATTGTCTGCCAAATAATGTGATCTTTAAACAACTGTCAAAGATGAGGTATAAAAACTGACTCAAAAGCTTACTTTTTATAAAGCTTTCTTCTCTCCCCAATGCAAGTTTTTAATCCATACAATTCTTTAATGCCTTAGTGCTAAAACAACTGCTGGAATGAAATTAACTATCACTATGGCATCTGCAATCATATGTCTTTCAACAAACCAGAAATTCAACTTCTCCAAATATATTTTTGACAATATGGTGAAGCACTTGGAGGGTGGGGTTAAAATTCTTCTATTTCTAAGGTTTGTGCAAGTCTTTCTAAACAAACAAGTTACAGGAATGTCTAAATACAAAGAGGTCTATGTTACTCCCTCACACACAAAGAAAATATTTGCAAATATGAAAAGATAGGGAAAGGATTTTTTTGGTAGGATTACACCTTTATTTGATACTATGATGGTTCAAGCTTCTGAAGAAGTGGGTAAGGATTCAGACCATCCAACTGATTCCAATTAGATACCCATTGTTAATCAACCATCTACATCCACTAAATCTTAAATAAACAGAGTCCATGAGAAAACAAGGAAGGATACAGAAGGTTTCTCAAGATGACACACAACAGTGGAAAAAATTCCAACATCCTTCAATGATCCACAACCTAGTGGTAAAGATAGAATAAAAGTAACAAAATTGATGATTTTGTGTACCAATTTACAAAAACAAGTTCTTGATTTGGAGAAAGCAAAGGATGCTCAAGCAAAAGAAATATTATGATTCAAAGACTCAGAGTGGTTCAGAAAGTTGGAGAAGAAAAGATAAGTCAAGACCTACAGGGTTAAACAAAGATTAATGAAAGTGGAGAATCTCTGTGATAAATAAAGTTTGGGTGATCAGAGGATCCATCCAACCAGGGAGGAAAATTGCTAATCTTATAGATGCTGAAGTAACTATGATTAAAGAGACTCAAGAAAATCTTATGATGATTTTGATGTTTGATGGATGGAGTCCTTGGATGTGATTAGGTAGTATTATGAAGTTGTAGCTTGGTGAGGAAAGAAGAGCAGTACAAAGTTTATGAAATGGGAAGTTCTACGAACTGAAGTAGTTACTACTGCTAGTAAAGCAGTTACTACTGTTGTTAAAGATAGTGCTTCGCCTATAATTACAGTTACTACTGCTGCTACAACTCTTACTACTGCTGTTTCAACTCCTGCAATTTCAAAAGATGAGTTATCATTGGCTGAAACCTTGATTGAAATAAAAGCAGCAAAATTCAAGGCTATTACAACTGCTGCTATAACTCTCAGCACAAGACCAAAGGCAAAAGCAGTTGTATTTCATGAACAAGAGGAGCAAGCAGCTGCATCTAGACCAGTAGTATCTTCAGCACAATCATCAAAGTCTAAAGACAAAGGTAAGGCAATAATGATTGAGCCTAAGAAACTTTGAAAAAGAAAGATCAAGTTGCTCTTGATGAGGAAATGGCTAGAAATCTTGAAGCTCAGATGCAAGCTAAACTTATAGAAGAAGAGAGGCTTAAAAGGCAAAAGGAAGAAGAAGCCAACATAGCCTTAATTGAATCATGAGACAACACATAGGCTATGATGGAGGCAGACTTTGAATTAGCTCAAAGGCTACAAATAGAAGAACATGGAGAAATAACCATTAAAGAAAGATCAATACTGTTTGTAGAGCTTATGAACAATAGAAAGAAGCATTTTGCCAAGCTTAGAGCTAAAGAGATAAGAAGAAAGCCACCAACCAAAGCTCAGAAGAGAAATCAAATGTCAACTTATCTTAAGAACATAGGAGGATTCAAGCATAGTCAGTTAAAGGGAAAAACCTTTGATGAAATTTAGAAAATTGTTTGATAGAGAAATGAAGAGGGTGATACTTTTTGAAATATTGATTAGAATGGTAAAGAAAAAGATGAAGGCATGAACAGAGAAAATATTCATAATAAGAGAATGAATAAACTAGGATCTGATATGTCAAAGAAACAAAAGATTGATGAGCATGTAGAAACTGAGGAGCATACTGACAAAGAGGAGGAAGAGTTGAAAAAGCATTTGGAGATAGTCAAAGATGATGAGGTAGCTATTGAGGCAATGCACTAGCCACCAAACCACCATGATTATTGAATACAAGATTGTTAGAGAAGGAATGATGGGACATTTTCAGTTGAAAAGAGATAATGGAAGCATAAAAAGACATTCATCAATGATTAGGATGCTTTAAAATATTAATAGAGAAGATTTAGAAACCCTCTGAGAGCTGTTAGAAGCTAATATTTGGAAGTAGTAAGGCTAGGGATGAAAAAGTCATGAAAGGAGTGTTTATAGGGGAGTGACCTTACAAGTAATTGTCTGAGCTTAAAAAAGAGTGTAGTATGGAGAAGTCTACAGGGATATAAAGTTACTGTTTGGAAGTTGTTTGATTCCTGTAGAGTACACTTTGTAAGGTTTAAAGGATCTTATATCTTATTTAGTTGAGAAAAGATTATCCCGTTTCAACACCCAATAACAATCACCAATATGCAGAACAAGAAACTTCCAGCCTTTACACTTTTAAGAACATGTGTTATCACCCCAAGCTTATGGTTTAAACAACAAAAAGTCAATGAGTGTTTAATGTATCCTCCTAAGTATGATGAAGACTTTTAAGGAAGGAAACATGAAGATTCAGAAAAGATAACATCAGTTAGGGTGGAATTTTTAGGATTAAAAGGCTTTAAAATGATTCTTAGAGTTACTACTGCTCAAGTATATATTAGTACTGTCAAGTATGACTTACTACTGTTGGTGATACTAATGAAAATTATGCTAAGTAGTTAGTACTGGTAGTATAAAGTTACTACTGTTAGTATATATTAATGTTGTTAGTATAGAGTTACTACTGCTAGTAGAAGTTAAAGAAACTGCTTACATAGAGAAGACAGAGAATATACTAAGTAGTAGAGTACAGACTAGTTATGAAAGTTAGTACTGCTAGTGTATGTTAGTACTGCTAGAGTAAACTTCTAAAGTGGTTAATGCTGCTTGTGCTCAGTTACTACTGCTGGGTAATTACAACTGCTAGAAGGATTATGCTGACAGAGATAAGATCAAATACATATCACAGAAGAGATAAAGATTGATTGGAGAACAAGAATACTTACGAAGATAAGTATGAGATATTTTTGTAAAAGATATGTATAACTTATTTGTTTATAGAAAATATCATATAAGTATAAGAATGTATTTTAAACCTGTAGGACTCCCTGGTGTTTAAATAGGAGGTCCAGTGTAAAATATGGATATCAGTTTCCAGACGAATAGATATTTATAGCTTTTAAGGTTGTTAAACCCCTAGAGTACAGTCAAGTTACTCATATAAATTGATCATAATAATATTGAAGCTTTTTGTTACATCTTTGTTCTTTCACATATACTAGTTACATTTATAATTCTTCTAGATATTGAAGAGTAGATTCCGCATACTCTTTAATATACACACAAAGTTTCTACCATTGTTAGCTTGGATTTATCCAAGGTAACAAACTCTTTACAACGTACGGTTAAGTCTTTTAACTATTCCGTTTTGTTGTGGAGTTCATGCAGTGGATGTGGTATGAGTAATTCCAACCTCTTTTGTATAATTTTGTAATGTCTGATTGATAAATTCTATGTCATTGTCGGTACGAAGATATCTTACTGCGGCTTTAAGACTGACTTGCGCTTGCTTAAAAAATTTGATAATAATCTTTGGAGCTTTATCTTTTGTCCTCAAAAACTTCACCCAAGTAAACCGAGAATAATCATCAACGATGGCAAGAATATATCTTTTCCCGTTTATACTTTCCACTCGCATAGGTCCACACAAATCCATATGCAGCATTTGAAGTTTCTCATTTGTACTTGGTTCAGGCTTGTGTGGATGAGGTTCTTTCTTGCTTTTACTCATTTGACACGCTAAGCACAAGTGATCTTTAGTATACTTCAATTTGGGTAAGCCTTTGACAAGACCTTATTTAGCAAGCTGATTTATGGTACTAAAGTTCAAATGAGATAAACAATGGTGCCATAACCAAGATTTTATCTTTGAGGCGTTGGAGAGTAGAAAAATTAGAGAAGACTTCATCATTTCGTCCATTGAGATTGTGTACAGATTAGAACCATGGGATCCTAAAAGTAGATTAACACCTTCCAAGTTACGTACAAAACATGTGTGTTTTTTAAAAGCTGCTTTGAGATCCGAATTACAAAATTGTCCAATGGAGAATATATTATGACCAAGTCTTTTAACATAGTAAACTCGTGAGATTGTAATATTTCCAATCTGTAGATATCCATATCCTATAATAGCTACAAAGTGGTCGTTGCCGAATCGGACCATACCAATAAACTTGGAAACGAAATTGATGAGCTTGTCATGGTGTCCAGACATGTGTTTGGAACAACCAAAGTCTAAATACCAAAGAACAATTTCTACAATTTGCATAAAAAAGAAAGAAGAAAACTATTTACAAAAATATGGATCCCCAACTTTTGATTAGGTTCCATATTGTTAGCAATCCTAACTTACTTCTATAAATCTTAAATTCTAGGATGATTGTGCCGGAATCGTAGAATTTCTTACAAAGGCAAAATTGGGAGGATTGAATGGATGACCATAGCTATTTATATGAGCTCTTATCAGTGAATTCTTAGCAATGGAATATCTTATTCTTGTTTCCGCATTAGAAGCTATATCAGGAATCCTAATGGTGTGGAGTCTATTTCCTAAAGGAATTATAGTGGCAGGAGAAGTTTTAATGATTGGGCATATTTTTCGTGTCATGTTAAATATCCTTCCTATTGGTTTCCATCTGAGTCCTACTGAGGTAAAAACCCTACCAGTTGGTTTCCATTGTTTCTTTTCCTTTTGTTTAACAGATTTTGCCTTTTTACGTTTTTGCACATCTTTGAGATATTTAACAACACAAGCATCATGATTTGAAAAAAACATTCATTACAAGATAAGCAAACATTTGCAGAATTCTTTGACAAAGCAACATTCTTAATATTCACATTACAATCTGTAACAAGATTGTTCTTATTTGAACTCGACACATACTTCCTAGGTTGGACTTCTACTTTATTCTTCTTGCTTCTACGTGATGGTCGTTGGATCCTATCATTCTTTGTATTGCTCCTAAGCTTTGATTCGCTAGCATCAGTAGAGCTTACTCTTCCTGTAGAAGGCAACATACTATTGTCAGTCTTTTGAGTATTTTGCTTTACTGGATGCTTCTTTGTGTTATTAACTACTATTTGGTTTGATCTAGATGCATCTACGTAAGGCATATTGTTCTTTTTATGGTATGTAGCAGGAGCCCACTTTTCATTCCTGCTTTCAGTGAAAGGGCATGAGGCACTAACATACACTAACAATTCTTGAATTCGCTCAACAAACTTAGAGGCATGACCTATATGTGCGTCTAAAGGTTTAATGTTATAGCTTCTTCTAATAATTCATGTAGTGTTGCTACGTGCTCCTTAGTGACTTTCAGATAATCTCGATGCACAACCTTATTGTTCTTAAAGTACGCATTAATTGGTTCAGACTTAATCTTAAGCGAACCTGAGGCAAGAACTTTTGTGCATTTTTCAGTTATCTTTTTGGTAGTCAAGTGTGAAGTGACTGTTTTTGACAAATCATTTTTCTCAACAACTTTAAGAATAAACTCAGATTTTGGTTTAGTTCCTGAAATTGAAGGTTTAGCAAACTTAGTATTCACACTTGTACCATTTTGATTCAGTTAAGATTCAAAAAACTTGCTTTTAAGTGTTCTTTTAACTTGTTGTTTTCAGAAATCTGATAATTAAGTTTTTGTTGCAAAGAATCAGTTTGAAGTTTGGTTTTAGCCCGTGTTTGCTTGATTGAATCATAAAGATTTTTGTAAACTAAATTAAGGTGTTCTCGTTCCTTAACTAGGGAAGAAACCTAAAACGCTAGTGACACGTTCTCATCTTCTATTTTCTGAATCCTAGAATCAAGATTTGACGATTCAAATTGAGTCACTAGACTCTTTCCATGCAATTAAGCTAACCGATGTTTCCACTTATTGATTACAAGTGTTTTGTCTTGCAATTGCGCTTTCAGATAATTTATTTCAAAAGATTGATTATTGATTGCATTAATCAAAGGTTTATCATGGTTTGTCCGAGAGTCATTACAAATCATTTGTTCTTTTTGATGTTGAAAAGCAAGGTCAAGAGACATACTATATTAGTCAAGATTTGCAAAACATTTTTTCAGTTCACACAATGACTTGTTTGATTCGTGTAGATCTAAAAGCATAATGTCAAGACTTTTACACTTTCCATAATTATCAACTTCATTCAACGAACACAAGTACGTGCACATAATATCACAAGAGATATTTTCTTCTAAAAGTCGGTCGTTGTTGATTAAAAGTTGTTTCTTTTCAATTCCTAAACATTTCTTTTCCATAGAACATTGATCAACGTCGTCTTCCATTTGTTTGAAAATATCTTTCATTTCTTTAACCTCGTTGTGAAGACCATTTTCAAAAAGTTTGAAAGTTTCTTTTAGGTTTTTGATAAATAGTATGACGTCTGTTTTAAAAGCCCCTTTAATGTCTAATTGATCCCAACTACTAATCAGATGAGAAGATACCGTAGTTCTCCTTTTAATGCAATCATCAAACTTACTCATAAGATTTCTTGCATTTTTTAGAAATCATCAATCATCCACTTATGTTTTGAAATTGTTCAAATTTTTATTTTGATCAACAATGACTTGTTGTAATTCAGATTTTAAAGATGCTTATTTTATCAAAAAACTTGTAGGATTAGATTCACTTTCTAAGGTTTTGACTCTTGCTTTGTATTTTTCAAGCTCAGTGGACAACGACTCATTCACACTTTTTGCCTCTTAATTTACCTTGTTACAATGATCTACTTGAGATTTCTTTGATCAATTACAGACAACAACATATCTTTATTTTATACAGGAGGAGGGACATAGTGATTAGCTTCATCTTGAATCGTGACCCTATACTCGGCATAAGAGATAACATTACCGTCACTTGTAAGTTCAACATATGAATCATCATGAGAGACAAAGTGGTCATTATATTCTGTCTCTTGTACAACAGAATTAAGCATATCATCATCATGATAAGTGTCGTAATGAGGTACCTCAGAGAGTGTGTTGGAATCATAAGTCGGAGTCACTGTATCATCATTGAGTGATCCTGCAGAAGAAAGACTAGCCATGAAGATTGCATTTGTAGTAGCTTGATCATCACAATCAGAATCATATGCATCAACATGGTCTGCCTTGAAATTTGTTGTGGTGTGTAGCTGAAGATCATCACCGTCATCATTTTCTTCTAACCTATCAGCCAAAAAGTCTTATTGTTCTTCATTCAACATAACACCAGCTTTTTGTGCTTGAGTAAGCAACATCTTGTCTTTACCATTCTGCATCTTTCACCCTTTTCTTTGCAGTACATTGCTTAGCAATATGCCCTTCACCCCTGTAATTATGTTCTTGGATTGGATGAAGTTCTGAGTTTGTTATTCGTGGGAGGAAATCTTGAGCTATAAGCAGAACTTAAAAATATCATAGCTTTGTTGAGACTTTCTATTGGGTCATCAGTTGGAAGGAAGGTTGGTATAACAAATTCAGATCAGGTTGTGTTGACAGCATAGGTGGTTGTTGTGGAACAACTAGTGGTGCATAGCTTTGTTTTGGAGGTGACTGAATGGGTTTTTAAGTTACTGGAGTTGTTGATTGATAGTGCTAATATGGTTGATAAACTTCATGTGGTTGAGAATGATAATGATTATTTTGACTGTTGTATGATGGAGGTGGGTTGTAGGTGTTAGCCAGTAGAGCAAGTGGATTTGGAAATCGTTGTCGCATTTCTCCAACTCCTAAAGCTTTTTTCTCATTGTGTTTGAGGAAAGCATACAACTGATCAAAGTTAACAACATGAAGATCTCTTTCTTTTTTAGCTGCTGTGACAAACCTACTCCACTCTGGTTGAAGATGATTCACAAACTTTATATTGATTTGCATGTTTGACATAGACATAAGAATGATGTCATGTCATTTATTAGTTTAGCAAATCTCATATAGTATGAGTGGATTGATTCTAGAGGCTCAAATGTGAATTTGTCGAATTCATCATATAGCATTGAAGCACGTTCTTGTTTTGTCATCTTTGTGCCTTTCATCAATTCTTTAACGTGATCCCATATTTCTTTTGCAGTTTGATAGTGGTTGATGAGAGTGTAAATGTTAACTGGCAATCCAAGAAGAATTATATTGACATCTTTGATGTCACTGTCGTATCATGATTTTTCTTGTGGAGTGGGGTCTTCCACTGTTTGTTTATGTTTTATGTCTGTAACACACTCAGCAGCTTTAACTGTGATTTCTAGCAAGAGTTGATAAGGACCATTCTCGATTGAGTTAATTACCATTTCTTCATTATCCTTTCCTCTGATGTAGAGTAAAATCCGAGTCTTCTAGCTATCATACATGCCTTTTTCAAGCATTGGGGGACGGGTTTCAGAACCTGCAGTAATAACGTTTTCTGCCATTGTAGCCATTGATGAATTGATTGTGTAGACTTAGTATGAAATGATATTTTGGATCATTTTCGATGAAAATGATGTGTTGTGTGTTTTGTATGTTGTTGTTTTAGTGAAAAGGTTGAGTCTATAAGCAAACTATGAATAAAGGTTGAGACTTTATCACTTGAAACTACTAAAGATTATAACTTTAGCCTTGAAATGAACTTGGAAAACCCTAACAATTAACAAACCCTAGGTTTGGAAGCTAGGGCTAAAATATATGTAGGTTCGGTTAGGTGAAGAAGGAGGTTCAGTTAGGGCTTATTTTTGGTTCGGTTGTAGGTAGTTCGGCTGACAAAAGAAGGTTTAATTAGACCTAAGTAGGTTCGGTTGGACCTTATGGTTCTGTTGGAGCTATTTGGTTCGGCTGGATCTTCTTGGTTTGGTTGGACCAACGTAGTTCGGTTACGACCAAGGTGGTTCGGTTGGACCTTTTAGGTTCAGTTGGAGCTTCTTGGTTCGGTTAAAGCTACTTGTTTCGGTTGGACCTAAGTGGTTTGGCTAAACCTAGGTAGTTCGAATTTTTTGAAATGCAAGGCACCACAAAGAAGGTAACTTCATGGAAAACATGGTTCGTACGTGTTTGAATGACTTTTGCAACATAACTAGAGTTACTAGTGTGTATAACCGATATGGTTTGCAAAAGTTTGAAACTTTTATCTTCCGAAATTGTCAAAAATCACAACTTTCTTCTTTGAAACCTTCTTAGAACCCTTGTGCTACAAAGTAGAGTTGCTAGTTTGTGTAAGCGATATGGTTTGCACAAGTCTTAAACTTCTTCAATCCGGAACCAACAGAAATCAAACTTTTTCACAAAAAACACTTAAAGCACTTAAAAAACAAGTAAAGTTTAAACCTTTTTATTGTTTCTTACCTTTTTAACACTTAAGGAATAATAAAAATCATACCTTTATTGTTTTTAAACACATAAAAATTGAAATCATCATTCTTTTTGTATCAAAAAGGGGCAACCCA